>OX457048.1:180000-442500 GCA_949752735.1 Lumbricus terrestris | reverse complement strand
TTAATCGATTTAGTCGTGCGCGCATGCGCAGCGGGTCAAGCCTACCAGATTTGTAAACACATAACACAGGTGACTTAAGTTTACGAAGTGTTAAAGTTGTCTGAGGTTTCCAGCAAAGTTTTCTTAAAACATCAACACGTAGATCATCAATACTATGCAACAACAGTTACTAGGTTATATTATATCACAGGAGGATTGACCTGAATTACAGTGTATATAATTAAGTATGCATGTTATAGATGTCAAAACGGCTAAACAAGGAGAGAGGAGTGACCTGACTTAGTTTGAGATGTCAAAATGGTTTATGTCTGTGCAGAGCTATTCTTCAGGTTATAAAATATTTGTGAATTGACAACGTGAGATCTTGATTGTGGAGTTTAAAACCAAAATTAGTGGGAAAAGTATGTATCACAACCATTCTACATTGAATTTCGCAGAATATTCATGTGCTGTAAATACAAAATGGCAACTCACCATAATAAACCCAGATTTTGCCCAAAAAAACCCAGAAACCCAGACGAAGGCCAAAAAACCCAGATCTAGTAGGAAAAAACCCAGCTATGGCATCACTGATCCCTATCCCTGGCAGTGCAACCTGACTCAAAAACATGGGAGTCAGAAATGAGGCAAAGACAGGTGTCACGGGATATTCTTCCCCCTTAAAGTTATCCGGGGGATGGAATATTCCTTGAATAGAGCATCCAGGGGATAAACCCTGCATTGAAAAATGCATAAAATTGATAATTCTATGCTGTAATAAAAAAATTAAGTCACGCTAAATCCTTTAAGTGTCCTAAATAATGTTCAAAGCAAGGAAATTGGAATTTTGTTAGTGACTCTAAGATGTGTTGAAGTATTCTAAAATGTTCCAAGTGTTCTGAAACGAAACAAAACAAAATCATCTAGCAGAAATAAATATATCTGTCATCGTCATTGTTGAAAAGAAAGAAAATGGAAGTCAATTTGCAATAACATACACAAGCGGAATTGACTTTTTAGCTTCTGTTCATCTGCCCCAGAAATTTCATTCCCATGAATGTTTTCACAAATGATAATAGTTTTAGCTATTTATATTATTGCATTGCATAAACTGTTATGACATACTCTGGTAAAATTTACAAAACTACTATGTTGTTGATGATGATGATGGTGATGATGATGATGATGATGATGATGATGATGATGATGATGACGATGATGATGACGATGACGATGACTTAGTAAAAAAACATCATTACTACATTGTATTTCATTGTAGTGCATTGCACTGTGTCTATAAATTTACATAGCCCCCTTTGCAGTGAGAACACTGATAAGAGGGGCTAATAACATGGCTGGATAATTATGGTAGTTTAGTAGTTGTTGCTTGATTTGTAACATTTCAAACAATTTCTGCTAATTGTGTCTCGGTTACGATTACGGAGGATGCTAGATGTCACAGAGAAATACAACGAAGGATTGTACTAGGAAAAGATACATTTGAAAAGAGGAAAGAGCTACTGAGAGGAGGAATCAATAAGGAGCTGAAAACGAAAATGATAAAAATCTTAGTATGGAGTGTGATTGTTATATGGATCAGAGACATGGACTATGAGGATGGAAGACATCAAGGGAAATAGAAGTATTTGAAATGTGGATATGGAGAAGGATAGAAAGAATCAGCTGGAGGGATCATATCAGTAACGAGGAGGTATTGAGAGGAGTCGGAGGAAAGAGATCGATGACACACACAATTAGAGAAAGACAAAGAAGATGGATCGGGCACACACCCAGAGGAGACTCGAATGCTACGAACAGTCATAGAGGGGAAAATGGATGGAAAAAGAACGAGAGGCAGACCAAGACAAAATATTGTTGGACTGGATGATGAAAGACGGTTATCAGAAGCTGAAAAGGAAAGCACAGAACAGAGAAGAATGGAGACGTCAAACATTCGAACCTGCCTAAGGGCCGAGAAAGAAAAGAAGAAGGTTTATTGAAATCTTAAACCACATTTCAATCAGCACTGAAAATAATGGTACAATCGGCTTAAGATGACATCATCGAATATTACTATCACAATGTAGAAATTTGTGGAGCAATTCTTATTATTTAAGTATTTTTATTAAAGCCATTCAGCCCTATTGTCATTACTGAAATTGTAGAGCTATTTTGCTAAGATGGCGGCTAAAAATGCTGCCATAGCAATACGGAAGTTCAAAACATTTCTTCCTGTAGTACGAAGTCCAATTGGTTAGTGCTGTCGGTATTTGAGGCGCACACCTTACCCTGTCGACTGATATCTCTGTGAAGTGTGTACGGACTCATCGCAAGTTCTTTGCTTGGAATCGCTCAACGTAATAATGCTGTTCCTTTGTATGTTCGCGAATGCTCTTCAGAACTATGCAGTGATTGCGACATAATAAACGAAGTTGCACTGCATAGATCCTCTCGGCACTGAAGATAATCGACCCGCCCTAGACATCTTTTCAGTCCAACGTTCAATCGCTTCAAAAGCTGTTATGTTTCGCATAAACACGATTCAGTAAAAACACCTTTTGTGTCTTTATTTAGTGAAGTCTACCGCAGCTGCTTTGTCGCTGGTATATGCAATAACTTAGCGTCTTAATTATATGCAACGTGCTACCAATTCCCAAAATAAATAAGAGTAAGGTTTAAATGAAGGTGTAATGGACCATCCAAATGATCACGACTTAGCTGTAAGTACCTGCTATACTGAGTGTATGATCATAATCTAGGTCAAATAGAGGAAGAAATAAGTACGGTACAGCTGAAGAATAGGAAGAGCAAATAAATGTGTACCTAAAACCCATGAACATGAATATAATCAAACTTCATAAATATCCATATAAATTAATGATGCTTAGTCGTCAAAAATATTAAGTGCAAGATACCGCTCTTTTGAACGGATGGGCGCCAAGTTCACCTCTAGCCAGGGCACAATTTCCGGTTAGCGAAAAATTTCGGTGCATCAAATCTGGGGCCGAATTTTCGGAGCCCATTTGTGCCTTTCAGTGCCGCATTAGGGATCCACATTTTCGGGTCCATATTTCCGGACGGTATTTCCTGTGCGTCACTTCCTGGGTTGCATTTCCAGAATCGCATTTACTGCATTTCATGGCCACATTAGCGGGTCTACGTTTCAGGGTCCATTTCCAGGTCCACGGAGTATTTCAGGTTACTTTGAGCTAGGGTTAGGGTGCTTGAACTCGACCTTGTACTATACTTAGGCTACATGTGCATGATCATGCAGTAACCAAAACCTGATTAATTAAGTGCCTTGACCTCAATAGGTTATTTCCTTGAAATTTGATCTACTGCAACACTATGACGTCATTTGACCTAGATTGTGCTCATATTCTCAACTTAACAGCTACGTGACTGACGACACACAGTCTGAATAACCCTTCAACGGGATTTCCATATTCAGTCAGCCAGAGTTTCTCAGGAGAGCCACAGAGTTTCTTGGGATTGCTATTCAGTCTTCGTGACTGTTTTCTCATAAACATGATTCACACAAAAGATGTTTTTCCTCTTTTTTTCTCACACGTAATGAGGGCTAGAATGTCGCGCCAGCTCGTACCTGTTGATTTCATCGAGATGACAAATTCCAATTGAAAAACTGACAACCAAAACAGAAAAACATCTTTTGTCGCTCTTTGAGACGGCAAACAGCCGCGATGTTGCCTCTTTCTTGCATATAAGCGACCTCCTCTCGCACCTCACTCACTCATCGGAAGAAATTTGTTCCTCAACGATCTTCAACAGCCGACATGAAAGGGATCGTCTTGAAAATCGTCTGCTACGTCGCAGTTCTTGCCAGCTTTGCATCGTGGCCAGATTCTGTAACAGAGGCCTTTGGCTGGCCTCCGCCATGGCAAAACTTCGGTAAGACGGGCTTGATTGACCAGATAAGGTACCGTAATAGGCCTACACGCCAGATGTTAAGAGGTGTGCCATGAAGTGCGTTTTCTTATGTAGGCTACTGAATTAAATTTCTACTTAAACTGCATCACTTCATGATAGTTAAATGAAAGATTTACAGCACGCCGGAGTTGCTTCTGTTTTGCGTAAACAAACATTTTCTGCAGCTGTTTTAATTTTGTAGATTACACCACCATTTCTACTTAAACTGCATCACTTCATGATAGTTAAGCGAAAGATTTACAGCACGCCGGAGTTGCTTCTGTTTTGCGTAAACAAACATTTTCTGCAGCTGTTTTAATTTTGTAGATTATACCACCATTTCTACTTAAACTGCATCACTTCATGATAGTTAAGCGAAAGATTTACAGCACGCCGGAGTTGCTTATGTTTTGCGTAAACAAACATTTTCTGCAGCTGTTTTATTTGTAGATTACACCACCATTTCTACTTAAACTGCATCGCTTCATGATAGTTAAGCGAAAGATTTACAACACGCCGGAGTTGCTTCTGTTTTGCGTAAACAAACATTTTCTGCAGCTGTTTTATTTGTAGATTACACCACCATTTCTACTTAAACTGCATCGCTTCATGATAGTTAAGCGAAAGATTTACAACACGCCGGAGTTGCTTCTGTTTTGCGTAAACAAACATTTTCTGCAGCTGTTTTATTTGTAGATTACACCACAGGCGCACCTTTCAACCTAAAAGGTCGGTCCATCTCCAATTGTCACCGGCATCGATTGTGATCTGTAACAGGTGTAATTAATTTAATCATTGCTGATTCTGTCTTCAGTCTTATCTTCAGTAGTTAAGTTTGGTTCCTCTGCAAAAATGAAACAGATGCGGAAAAAAGCTCGTCATCTTAGTTATGTGGTATTATAGATGTGTAGTTAAAAGCAAACGTTTCCCAATTTTGTATAGAATACGATTATGCTATGTAGAAATTGTGTCCGATTTGCACGCAGCCTATGAAAATTTTAATTACAATAGACCGTTTAGCATGACTTTAGGCTTTTCTTGTTATCTTCCAGACTGCTGACTGTGTGGTCATCAATGCTCTCCTTCATTGCCACCCTGAACTAGTACTAGTGAATAAATATTTCCTATAAATACAGCTTCTAGAATATAATCCCAACGAGAAGCATAAATGAGCAATAGGATTTTACGGTGACTTTAAGATGCAGAAAATGAAATATTATGAGCACCAAAACCATCGAAACTTTTCACCATGAATCTCCCATTATTTTCGACAATTTTATGCCACTGATTGAAGCAACCCTATGTCCATCATTCAGACATATCTGTATAGTGCATACACATTGGAGTGGTAATTGGTTCAGCTACTGTTTGTTTGCATCGAATGTAGGTACACCATGCGAAGGTGTCCCGTGTGCGTCGGGCAGACACTGTGGCGTGGATGAGAACAATGAAGCTGCGTGTGTCTGTGATGCAAACTGTTACGACGACAACAATCGAGTTTGTGGGAGCGACAACAAAACCTACTCCAGCTATTGTTCGATGACTATAAAGGCCTGCGAAGCCGGCAACAACGTCACGGTCAGCTACTACGGCCAGTGTACATACGAAGGCAAGAATCGCTGTTATTCATCATTGGAGTTATTGTCTATAAAAATGCTCTATGATAATATCTAGGCGCATTAGAGGACAATGCGTATTCGTTAACTTGAAGTTTCAATAGTGCTACTCTAAGGCCAAACACAAGGCGTCACATGATCAAAGTCCTTTGGTGATGCGCTCCATTTGTCAAGTACTCAAGAGACAGAACAGCTGGAACATCGGGTTTCGTCGAGGATGAAAACGAATTTGATGTAAGGTGGCAGTTCCAAGACTTCTGGAGTAGATAAGAATAGAACCCTGTGCAGTGATAAGTAGAAAATTTTTGTGCAGATGAAGATTGAGGTGCAGTGTGGAGTGTGGAGAACTAGCGGTGAATATTGGCTGAGAAATCGAAGCGAGTGAGATGCATCAATAGATATGTGTTGTTGGCTGTTGAGTATTTTCTAATGCAGACCGACATGTATGTTAATTGTCTTTCTTTTGACAAATTTGCGTTTTATAATACTTGTTGCTACGCAATATAATTTTGCAAAATGTGTGTAGAATTGCTATTTGAAGATATTGGCATTGACACGAAAAAGAACCTCTGTCTTTATTCTGACCGACTTATCTTTTGCAATGATGTCAATGTAGCAAGGTAGCTGAATGCATCTGTTCTGCCGCTTTTCCTACCGTCTGTTAGGTTCCATATGCAACGGAGTTACCTGTTCGCCAAACAAGGTGTGTGCTGTTGCTGGCAACCGTGCCATATGTGTCTGCACTTACAACTGTCCCATCTACAGCTACCCAGTTTGTGGAAGCGACAACCAGACATACATCAATGACTGTGAATTACGAAGGCATGCATGCTTGGCCAATGAGAACATCACGATCGACTATTATGGCGAATGCAAACAAGGTAACAAGCCATTTGGTTTTTACGATTGTTTTCTAGTAATAAATATTATTGTTTGAATAAACACACTAACTATTACAGCATTAAATTTAGTTACATATTCTTAATATTTTATGTGTCTGCATTCATAGGGTATCTACGTAGAATAACATGTAATGAAAGAAAAACAAGACTTAATAGAAAACTGTATTTATGATTGAACGAAAAACTGATGTTTGATCAAGAACAGTGTTAATGTTAATTTGTGAAGCAATAATAATTTATGGCTTTTTTCAGGAGAAAGCAATATCAATCAGAATAGCAAAATGATTAGGAGATTTAATTTAATATTTTATTTCTGTTTAAAGTAATAACCAATTACATGGAAAAGTAATATTGGCCCAAGCTGTGCTCACAGAATTTTACAAATAAAGCAAAAACATCCCAGACGTCAATTATATTTTGTGCGTGAAATTCCAAGTGATTTCCAACCTTGAAAATTATTTCCTTTTTTGTTTGTTTTATAGCGACCGCGTGCGATGGATTTCCGTGTCCAATTGGAACGCAGTGTGCTATTGATGAGCGTAAAAAACCAGTCTGTGTTTGTTTTGATACGTGTCCCTACACGACTGACATAGTATGTGGCAGCGATGGTCGAACATACGGCAGTGAATGCGAACTCTACAGAGAAACATGTAATTCGGCCTCGAACATCCGAATAGCTCATAAAGGCTTCTGTCTCGAAGGTAAATTGGGCTTTGGAGCATTCAGAGCAACGTCAATTTTGGTGTAATTAGATTCCAAAATTAGAAATTTAAGATATTAAGTAGATTTTGGAAACTAGATCCTCAGCCGATTGAATCGCATTTAAAGACGCTAAGAGAATTTTTCATCCAGTGTGTACATGTAGGCCGAACGATGGACCTGCATTTCACACATCATTGACCTACTCTCCTCCTAAATACACTGACAATTTTCTTGCATGAAGAAGTAATTGTATTTTCAAGCAATATTCTGTAAGACAACCATTAGCAACTTGAGCTATATCAAAAACATTGTCTTATTACTCTTAAGCTCTGCTTTAATGTATACGTTTCTTGGTTCCCGCAGGATCTGTTTGCTCTGGTTATCGTCAATGCCCAAAGAACAGGCAATGCAACGTCAATCAAGATAATAAACCAGTTTGCGTCTGTATCCAGTCCTGTCCCAATGCCTATGATCCAGTGTGTGGTAGCGACGGAGTCACCTACTCCAACTTATGTTATCTGGAGATGCAGGCATGCACCACGGGAACCAACCTCACAATGGAACGGAAAGGTCAATGCAGCTACGGTAAGACGATAGCTATTGGACGGATGATTAGCCGCAGATGATTAAATGACTGCATGTCCAACTGCTTAAAGAATCACGGGAGCCTGACGAGTGACGAATACGATACTATATAATTACATGTATATATTATAATAAATTATATTATCGTAATCGTGAATTTATCTAGCGCCACTTGCAGACAAACTTCTCAGAGACGCTGGTGACCTGACATCACCAAACGACAAAAAGAGAATGGTTTTCATACGCTTGCGAAAAGGGCCAAACACAGACCAAGAAGTTCATAACTGACACTGCTAGGCAACTTATTCCAGAAAGACCATGGCCATTGACAGATCGGAACGGACCTTCCTCGACCTTTTCTACGTCACGCAGCTTTTAATACTGAAGACCGTAGCATCCTACTTAAGTGGTTGAATATTTCGTTTGGGTTGTCTGGTAATTTTCTGGAGTGGATCGGCTCTTTCCTGCATGGGCGTTCTATAAGCGTGGTCCTATGTCTCGCCAGGGGTCTCGATGGTCCCTGCCCATATGGTTTTCCTCAGGGTTCAGTTCTAGGTCCCCCTTTGCGCACTATTTATACCACTGGTCTTGACCTGCTCCTTGCGGAACACGGTGCTTTTAACCAACTCTACGCTGATGACACACAGGTATACATGCACTGCCTCTCATCTAATGCTATCTCCACAGTTAAGGCTATGGATCAGGTACTGATTGCCCTGAGAGCAGGGATGACATGAAAGCGTCTTAGACTAAACCCTGCTAAAACTGAATTCATTTGGCTGGGCTCCCGACAGCAGCTGTCTAAGCTTAATCTGATTGACTCTGTGCTGAATTTTCCGATTATACTTTCTCCACTTCGGTCCTTGACCTTGGCGTAGTTCTAGACCAGGAACTTACTTTTGTACCTCACCTTAATCGTCTAAGTCGTTCCTCTTTCTATCAGCTGCGCCAGCTTCGTACTGTCGCTCGCACTCTTTCTCTCTCAACTGGCGCTGCAACTACGCTTGTCCATTCTTTTGTCACAGCTCGTCTTGACTGCTGCCTATCCGTTTATGCTGGTTTACCATCTGGTCGGTTATCTTCTCTTGACCGTATTTTACGCGTTGCGGTGCGCCTCATTGGTCAACTGCCCAAATTTGGTCACGTTACAAATTGCATGCTGAGGTTCTTCATTGGCTGCCTGTCCCTCAGCGCATCGAATACAGAATCTCTGCCTTGATATGGCGATGTCAGCTGAGTCTAGCTCCAACTTACCTACTTAATCTTTGTCGGCCTGTGTCAAGTAGGCCTACTTGGACTGGTCGGTCCCTGCGCTCGGCTGATAGGGGAGTGCGCTTGGTCCCGTTTACTAGTACTTCCATCATGCAGAGTCGTGCTTTTCTGTGATTGGCATGGTATGGAAAGCCCTCCCACTTGAGCTGCGCTTGTTCCCTATTTTATTATCGCTCTCTGACACATTCTATTACTGGGGACAGACACGAAGCAACTTTTCTCTTCCAGCGCCTGTCGGCCAACATTCAGCGCTATAACGTGGTCGCTTTTAATGGAGCTTTTTCTTCAAACCGTGAAGACAAGGCCTGCAATTCTGGACTAGTTTGTAAACAGTAGTTAGCATTGAGGTCCATGTGGGATCCTTAAACAAATAATTTTATTTATTTATTTATTTCTTCCTCAACCAAACAACAAACAAACATGATACAATTATGGCACAATGATACAATTATGATTATTAATGATGATACTGATAATGATGATAATGATGATAATGATGATGATGATGATGATGATGATGATGATGATGATGATGATGATGATGATGATGATGATGATGATGATGATGATGATGATGATAATGATAATTAATTAGTTAATTAATTAACAATCAATTATTTATTAATGATAATGATAAAAACTAATAACAATTAAGAAGGGGAGACCCAGAAGGGATGGACAATCCAGCTAATAGGGCCACCCATTATTCATGTAAAATATAAAAAAACATGACAGCACATTCAATTGTAGGAATATAAAGATCATTAGGGAGAGAGAAAAATTATTAAGCAATCGACAAATAGAGTAGGCCTACAAAGAGAAAAACAACTCAACTAATCAACAAACCTTCCAATTTAGATGCTGGTCAATGTATGCTCCCAAACATTTTGTGGATGCCACTTGGTGATAGGAGTTCCTTCAATAAGTAGAATAGGAATCATAACCATAATCCCATAATACATGTAATATCATCCTTGTTCTCATAAAATGACGCTGGTCTGTATATATTTTTTAGGACAGTACTGCTACGGAGTCGTGTGTCCTTATCCAAAGAATTGCGTTGTTGATGAGCAGAATCAGACATCTTGTGTGTGCAACAGCAACAACTGCGGAAATTACTATGAGCCCTACTGTGGCTCTGATAACAATACCTACGACAACTACTGTCAGATGAACGCCGCATTCTGTGAGGCAAACGAAACCTTGACGACTTACTACTACGGTGTTTGCTCAGAAGGTTAGACTCTAGGAATGTGTGTTTCAGGCAGGACGTAACTTATATGGCGCTTCTTTAATTTGGCTTTTAGCGACGTTGCAATTCTGAGATGAATATTGCACGAGACTGGTATAAACTTCCATGACTAATCAAAATGAATCGGATCGAGGTTGATATCCTTGCATGGCATTTGATGTAGTGAGTTCCTCACTTGGAATGTCCTCTCTGCTCTTCCAGGACTAAGGTCAGGTCTGGGATTGCCACAGCATTATATATGTCATGGAGTTTCTTTTCTCTTGGACTACCGTGCTTAAAGCGGCTTTTTATCGTCTACTAAATAATTTGAGAGGTGCTGATAAATTTTTAGATACGATGCTATACAATCATGGAATGGTTTAGCGTACGTAAATGCTCTCTACGAGGAAGACCTCGTCGAGAGTGGCTAGGTGACATCATCGGATGGGGCAGAGCATCGCTGCAAGAGCTGAGCCACACGGCAATGGACAGAGGACGATGGAAGAGCGTAGCGACGATGGCATCAGACTCACTCCGGGCGTTGAGCCCATGGTTGCTGATAGTGATGATGAAATAGTTTTCAGAAATACTTTTAAAGCTTATATTATAATATCTGCATTGCACCGTTGAACATTTCTCAATGGAGCTGGAAGGTTTAAGTGCCTGCATAGTCGTCTGCTCAACTAGAGTTTATTTGCTGTTGTTCTAGGATCTAATTGTCAGGGAACCTATTGTCCTTACGGACGTCACTGTGACTCCTTGGATCAATCAGAGCCAAAGTGTGTCTGTAACACATACTGTCCAAAGACGAACACTCCAGTCTGCGGCAGCAACAACAAGACTTACGACAACTTCTGTGAACTCCAGAGGGACGTTTGCCTTACCAACACCTCAATTTGGAGTAATTTCAGCGGAAGATGTGAAGATGGTAGTCGAATCTATACTCTTAAACTTAATGCATTGCAACACTAGATTATCAGTTTATGTTAAAGAAAATTTCTTCGAAGATGCCGTGCAAAGGTAGAATGAGACTTTTAAGCGACAGCATCAGTAGGGTGTGCAGATAGAATACTTCAGTAGTCAGCCAGAAATTTATTTCCTTCTGAATAGCTAGAACCAACGCGTTTTAATTTTTGCAGATAATAAAAAGAAGAAAATCCAAAGAAGTGATTGCATGCAAAGTCAACGGACAACATGCTATTAGCGTTGAATAAAATAGCAAGCCATTTCATTGTATGATTGAAACATTGACCGGCTGACCAACCAAAGAAAGTTTGGTTCTGTCAGGGACCGTCCCTGACAGAACCCTGAGGGACGAGAACCAACGTCTTTCAAATGGTTCGATGGAGAGAAGGAAGAGCAAAGGCAAGGCAGCGGGATGGAATAGAATTGAAGAGCGTGGCTGGGATATGAGGACGAATGGAAAGGAAGAGGTGGAGGAAAAGCAGAGGACGGGAGATGACCAAAGAATTTCGCAGAGTATCCTAACTGTCAGGCATTTAGTTTGGGGAGCTAATGACAGGGTTTCTCTTAGACGGTTTAATCGTGCGTCATTAATGGTCCACAGCGAATGAAGGATTCTTCTGAAATTGCTTTCAGTTCCTAAAATTTAATATACCCTGAAGATACAAGCTTTTTGTTGACTCTAGCCATGATCTTTTTCATCCACTGTAATCTGCGATGATTGTTTCGCTTTCCTTGAAGGTCCAGGATGCAGCTTCACCTATTGTCCCTACGGTAGAACTTGCGCTTTGGATGAACACAAACGACCATCGTGCGTCTGTTCTCCATACTGCGGCGGCGGCGGCGGCGGATCAGGTGAGGTGTGTGGCTCCGATGGCAAGACTTACAGCAACCAATGTTTCCTCACCGTCGCTGCTTGCATGACCAACAAAACCATCTACGTGCAGCGCTATGGACCATGTACAGGAGGTGACTTCTCTCCGACCGTTCTCGTATAACTTCATCTGGTATATAGGAAGCCATAATTTTTATAGTATTTCGAGAGACCTTATTTTCAGTCTCTATTCTCTGTGTCGAGTATACTCCTCAACTCGTTTCTCCTATTGAGTCTTGAGACTATACCTTCACCTACTTCTGACCACTCTTTAGACAGATCTCATGACTCGACGTTTGTAACACGCGTGAATAAGCAGGTTCCCTTCGCCTGACTCTTGAGTTTCGCTTTAGAAGTTTCAAGACTACGTATCAGATTTTAGTTCTAACGATTTCGGTCTTTGTCTTTCGCAGATAGTCCGTGCAACGGAGTCGTTTGTTCGTCGGACAGAGTTTGTGATGTTGATCGACATGGACAAGCAATTTGTGTCTGTAACTCTCAATGCGATAGCTACGGATCTTCCGTCTGTGGCAGCGACAATAAGACATACGCCAACTATTGTCTGCTTCGGAAGAAGGCTTGTACCAGCAGCTCAAGCATCCGTTGGCTCAACTATGGCAGATGCGTTGAAGGTGAGTCAGAATGCGATGAGTTGCATACGTTTTATTGGTTGTAAAGCTGTAACAGCCTGCCGTAATCGAACAACATACAGGTAGTTATGACATGACTGAAGAAGAGTATGCCATAGAATACAATTACCACCCTACATATTTAACCCTAGCTACATCTTATTTCCCCATGGTCAAACAACCTCTCACAAAATGTGCTATTTGCAGATTGAGCACCGTTCTTGACTGTTCGTTGAAATCTTCGATGGAATTTTTTTACTGGATTATTTTCTTTTTTAGACTCTGCTTGCGACAAGCTCTCATGTCCACGAGACAAAAGATGTGCCATGGATGGCAATCGCCCAACTTGTGTCTGCATCGATGAATGTCCGTACTGTCAAAACCCTGTCTGTGGCAGCGATGGTTTCACTTACAACAGCGAATGCGAGTTGCTGAAGCAGGCTTGTACGACGAACCGGAACATTACGATGACTCACAGTGGAAAATGCGATCAAGGTAGGCATTGTGCAAAACATTTTCATACATTCCAGGGTGCACATCAGTAAAGACCAGGTTCTGCCGACCATTTGGCTGGCTTATGGCTGTATTCAGAGTTATGTATGATATTCATAAGGTGATTGAAAGCATTATGGTTTGCCAGTAATTCAGCAAATTCTTGTCTTCACCTCATCGGAGATACAGAGAAATTGATTTAATAATTGCAATGGCACGTTTATAAACTGTACAGCTGCTATAATATATTATCCGTCAATTTATTGTCAGCTGTGATTAGTCCTGAATGTTTGCTTTCTTAGGTCTGACTTGCAACGACATCACTTGTCCAACTGGTCGAGTGTGTGCCCTGAAAGACAAGAAGCCGACTTGTGTCTGTAACACGGTTTGCTACTCCTACTATTACTACTATTCAGTCTGTGGAAGCGATGGAAAGACGTACGACAACGAGTGTTCGCTGTTGAGGGCAGCATGCACGACCAACAAGAACATTAAAGTGGCCTACTACAGTCCATGCATGAGCGGTAATAACACCTTGGTTTATATATAGACTAGCTGTACCCGGCCACGTGTTGCTGTGGCTGAAAAGACTATCCAACCATCCCTTCCTACCTCCATTCCTCTGCCTCCCTCCCCTTCCCTCTCATTCCTTTCCCTTCCCTTCCCGATGTCCTTCACCTCCCCCTCCCCTACCCTTCCCTGCCCATCCCCTTGGCTTCCCATCCTCCTCCGCTACCCTTCCTTTGCCTCCCGCTTCCTCCCCTCCCTCCGTCCCTCCCTCCTCTTTCTTCATACCTCCCTTTGCTCCCTCTCTCCCCTTCCTCTTCCTCCTGCTCCGCCCCTACCTTCCTCACTTACCCCTCTCTTCCTCTCCTCCATCCCTCCGTCCTCCGTCCCTTCCCGTCCGTAACACTTTCCGAGATCTTTGATTTTGTAAAAACCAACAGCTAGATTTATATACGCGCTATAAATGGACGCGCGAATATGCGCCATAAAAACACGGCCGCATTCGAAAGCAACGTCGGGTGAAATTGAAGAATCGAATGCAAAATTGTGTTTTTTGTCGAAAAGATTTCGCCTTTTCCCAAAAATCATTATACAAGCCCGCTCGTATTCGAATGGAACGTTTTGGTAAAATTTTGAAAACAATCGGTGAAGTAGTGTCCGAGATCCTTCATTAGACACAAACTTTTTACATTTTTATTTATATAGATAATTATATTGACGGGTAAGATGATGGTATAATTCACTCGTTTATTATTAAAAAATTACCGATTTCTTGCTCAGCAGAATATAGTTTTGTAAATAGGTAAGTGCCAATATTGCGATAGTGACTTTATTATCGAAGCTGGGTTGCATTAGCCCCATCCGATTTATAGGGAATTGTAGACACACCCATCAGTGGGGTATGACACATCCCAGATATGCTCTACTTTACACCTTTAGCGTAAGACGTGGAACTGGCTTGTTTGATTTTTTATATCTTAGTGAATATGAAATACGGGCACTTTACTACAATTTCAGATATTTTGAAAGAACAGTTGTTTTTAATTTTTTGGACCCTAACTCTAACCCTAAGGTGGCGTCACAGAGTTCTGCAATGCTTAAGTGATGAGACCTCACTTAAACGACAATGAGTGTTGCACGAATAAGGTCAAATATTCTTAGACAGCATTATTTCTATTACAATCAACATCGACTCGACGAAACAATCAGCCATTCATTCTATGGACTTATTTTGCGCACATTCAAGAAAACTACTCAGAGGCGCTCCCACCCCAGCCACGGCGAAAGAAAAAAGACTTGAGAGATTCATGAAACAAAGCTTGACCGGTCAGATGTAATAAATGAAGCTTTGAGGGAAGGTCATTGGAAATGGACAGCCCTAAAACCGAGAAAACTCGACGTTGCCTGCAGCTATGCGAGCCCGAGGAACTAGTAGTTGCCTTTTCAAAGCAGATCGAAAAGGGCGACGTGCTCCAACGTCATTTGAAGCGCGTGTACTGTACTGTACACGCATTGACGGCTGCAACATGAAATGCAGGCAGTACAGCAATTCAGTCATTGACAACGTTTCACGAATTCCCTGAAATTACCAAAAGGCAATATCTATGGTTGTAAGCAATCCATGTTCAGGTCTGTAAGCTTAGGCTAATACAGCAATTGTACGACCAGTGGAACGCAAGATTTTGCTTGACCTCCAAGTGGGACCTATCTATCGATTCTATGCATTGATGGTTAAGAGTATTATCCACATTATGGATAGGCAGTGCAATTCAAGCAACCAAACGCAGCCGAATTATGTTGCTTACGGAGCAACCGCCAAGTCGAAACGCCAGAAATGCAACGGCTGTTGTATGTGGATATCTTTGTGTGATCAGTTTCATACGAAGCTGCCGTTAGTATGGCCGATTCTAAAGAAGGAGCTATAATATTATGTTTGATGTGTAATTATACTTTTAAAAGTTTGTTCAGAGGAGTCTTAGCATAATAAACGCATTCAAATGTTTTGGCTGCCGTAATTTAGAAAGTATTACACTGGTGACCGCTCTAGCAGTTGATGCTGTTAATAATGCCTACGATCCCATTATATAAGATCAAACTTTAAAGAGCCAAAAAATAGAGGAAATGAATTATAAACAAGACAAATGCAGATCATGGTCTAAAGTCATTGCATATGACCCCAAAGCAAAATATTTAGCAGAACAAAAAGTTGGGCATTGATGGGTTAAGTATTGTAGATATTAGTATTTCTCTTCTACTGATTAATCTCTTGTTGATTTCGTTGGTTCAGATACAAGTTCACCCAGTCCCATAACAACAGGCAGACCATGCTACGGGTCGTCTTGCGGAAAAACAAAAAAACACTGATGCAACGACATCTGCAGTGAGGTATTTGATTTGGCGTCATATCACCATAACGTCATCATGTGTGATGTCACTGTACTATTTTAGTTTAGTGATTTGTGTAGCACCGATTAGGCCTACTGGGCATTTATATGTGGCATCAATAATAGATGCGGTCGTACACTGTCACTATTGATCACACGTCGCCTAGGAAATGCCAGTTCCGAATTGATATGCAATTAGCACACTCATAAATATCTACAAGTGAGATTTTGTGTGTTAGGTGAACATCGCGTCAATTAAGATGTCTGGTATTCCACGAATGTCTCGTAGTTAACTGGGATTATTTCAATGTAGGTCTATTCTGCAACCATTCGGATGAATTTGAATAATTTTAGTTATCTTATTCGTTTCCGATGTGCAAAGACGACAGACCAACTTGTGGCGTTTCTTTCGAGACTTTTGCATGAAGTATTTTGAATGGTTTCTCTGTTTTAGGCCTATTCAGACGGCCTACAGTCTGGATAGAAATGCAGTCGAGAGTTGCTTCAGCCTGTCACTGGGATCGGACATTGGTTTTTCTTCATGCTCAATCTCGGAACGTTATTCTGCTTATGCGCATCATCTAAGTTTTACGTATTGACAGCGTCTAGTATAGCTTCTGCTTTGAGCACAGCGAAATTATTCGATAGACTATTGACATTGACAACAACGTTTAGAATCGTCGCCACATTTCAGAGCGAATCTTCACAGAATTCAGAGGATTCGAAATGTTTATTGTGTAACGGAAACCGCCCGCGCCCTCTAGCGGCTGACGGGAGAGTGGATGACGATCTCTCCCACCAGGTGGTAAGGCTTGCGTGTCGCTCCAGATGGGCGCAAGTCCGGCCTCCGTCGTCTTTCGAAGGGCTTAACAGTGTTCTCCCCACCGCACGAAGACACGAAGACAACAAACGTTTTCAGACGATATATTGTCGATCACAACTCCACACGTCACCACAGGCAACCACGTGATACCAGCAGCAATCGTACCCTGGCAGCGGACGGTCGTTTCCCAAAATGGCGGCTCCCACGCAATGGCGGACTTCGGGAGCGCCCCACTGCGACAAACGCAGGAACCACACAACAGCGGCAGCGGCGTACTGCGGCGGCGGCAACGGCGAGCTCCGACGACCGATGCACGGCGACGGCGGCTCCCTCGGACGACTGACAGCTGCAACGACGACCGCTCCTTCTCAACCGCGACGACGACGACCGACTGCTGCAACGACTGCTGCTCACGACGACGACTGCACCTGCGCTTCTCAAACGGACGGAGCTCTCGCAGACTTCCCGATAATGACTGGCCTCATGCACGCAGGCAGCGGTCCTATTTATACAGGTCCAAGGGGACAGGGGACTTGGCGCCAAAAGATCCGCGCATGCGCACCAGAAGGGGTCCGACGTCAGAGGTCCGGACAGGTGCGAGGGGACCTGGCGGGCAAAGATCCGCGCATGCGCACCACAGAGGGGACTTCGCGCCAAAAGATCCGCGCATGCGCACCACAGAGGGGACTTCGCGCCAAAAGATCCGCGCATGCGCACTACAGAGGGGACTTCGCGCCAAAAGATCCGCGCATGCGCACTACAGAGGGGACTTCGCGCCAAAAGATCCGCGCATGCGCACCACAGAGGGGACTTCGCGCCAAAAGATCCGCGCATGCGCACTACAGAGGGGACTTCGCGCCAAAAGATCCGCCGTCAGAGGTCCGGACAGGTGCGAGGGGCGAAGGAGGAGGAGAGGGGACCTCTAGGCACGAGCGAACGACGACGCGAATCGACCGCCCACGAAGCCAATCGACGGCGTAAACAAGACCGCGGAGGCGGCTCAGGCGAATTTCGCCACAATTGACTATTGCTATATCTTTCAAATATCCTTTGTACATTGTTTTTCTTATCACTGATCGATTTTGACATGTTTGTGCTGCGAAATGTTTTACCGTTTCTCTATTTTCTCTCTCTCTCTCTCTCTCTCTCTCTCTCTCTCTCTCTCTCTCTCTCTCTCTCTCTCTCTCTCTCTCTCTCTCTCTCTCTCTCTCTCTCTATCTCTTTCTGTGTCTGTTTTTCTATTTTCTCTTTGTCTCTCTCTCCCGTTCTAGATAACGCTTGCTTGTAGTAGATAGAAAGGCTTGCAGCTCATTGTACGAAACGCTGGAAATAATAAATTTCTATGTTCATGTACAGTCATCGGTTAATAAAAGCAATGTGGTTAAATTCATCATTCATCGTCTTCTCCACCATTGAGAGCGTCGATTATTACATTATATATATTCGTTTAATGACAAAAACCAAGTGTCACACTGCACATGGATAAATAAAGAGATGTAGAGAGTAATATAAAAGTATTTAAATTGTCTTCTTTAGTAACGGTCATTCAGTTAGATAGGCATATAAATATCAGGGATGATTTTTCTTCACGTCGGTATAAAATACGTGGGATGAAATTGCGGTCGTCCTTTTCAGGATGCGAGAAATCATGTGGTCGTTGACGAAGATTATAGCAGATTATAAACATTGGAGGAGGACAGGAGAAGCGAAGGGTCGCTTGACGAGAAAGTACGACTATTCCCAAGATTTCTAAGTGTCTAACTTCTCAACATCTAAAATAGATTTTCATAGATGTAGCATTGCAATTTTCCAAATTGTCAAGATTTCAAAATTTAGATATTAGCAAATTCTCATAAATTTTAGCTTCGCGAGTTTCAAAATTTCCACATTATAAGCAGGGCTGTTTTTAAGGAATTTTAGAACTGCACAACTCCTTCTTTCCTTTCCCATCCTCCTTGGTAACTTACTTCCAATCGAATGAAAATGAACTTTTTTGCTAGTTTTAATTGCACAAAACGTGTGACAGAAGTGATTCTACAGCTGCACAAATCAATTTAGAACTGCACATTTTCTGTACAACTGCACGTTAAAAAAGCCCTGATTATAAGAATTCGCATCTCAACGAATATAGGATTCTAGAAATAAGAAACGAAGTGGATTAAGCAGGGACAAGGAGCGGGAGGCCTCGATACTTAGTGGTATGAATTCTTCCTTCTCTCATCCCACTAATGAATTTTCATTAGATTTTCTACAAACTTATAGTTTTAGGTGTATCATGTATGAAATAGTCCTAGCGTTGGGTGGGACTCTGAGTCATGGAAAAAGATGGGAGTTCGTACGAATAAGGAGATGGATTACTCAACAACAAACCCTAGCCCTAACCCTTACCAATCATCATGCGTCACACAACAATTATTAGTCCCAATTAAATCCACATCAATATCGTTATTGTATATTCGTTTAATTGAAAATAAGACAATTCCCGGTGGCACACCGCCCCGCGGTTACATGTCAAAGATGTTAAAATAAAACACAGAAATAATAATATATATAAGCATAGTAATAATAATGTAATAAAAACATTTAAAAAATAAATAAATAAAGTAAAGTAGCGGCAGCCGTAAAAGGCGCCTATCTGTTTTGTTGGTGATGTTGAAATGTTAGAGGAAAAGGGTTCTTGAGTAACCATGACGTTCTGGCAAAGATGTAGGCCTACTCGGAAGGATAAATGCCGATGTTATACTTCTGCCTCAAGTTCGTAGTAAAAGCTGATGAAAGTTGTTATATGCGTATAGACTAGTCCAATGCTGCAGCCCGACCGACAGCGAAAAACTCTTGAATACGGTAACGCGGTAGTTCATTGTTAACACACAGGCGACAGCCATGTGGTTAAGATTGTAGGTGTGAAATCGTCCAAAAACGCGCAATACTGTCATGTAGTATTTTTATGTATACTTATGACTTAGAAGTTATCGGTATTGTTGACTACTGACTACAGAATTGGTTAAGTGGGAAACTTAACTACCTAGTTGTTAAGCTAGCTCACTAGAGAATTATGTTAATGCGTCCTACGAGAGGTATTGATAATCTTGGCTATATCTTGAATAAGAAGACAAGTTTATGTAAATATTATTATAAAATATCGTTCACACTAAATATAACTTTTCAGAATTCACTAAACTTCGTTACATGAATTAAATCTGAATGACAAATTATAAAATTACTAATTCAGCAATAAACATTATATTATAGCCTACAAAAATGTTCCTTAGAAGTTAATTATCTCGCCAGAATCCGACTTACCCGAGAAACGACCCCAAACCTTTATTACCCAAATTTAAATTTCCCTCTAATGAAATTCTGAACAAGCCCCGATTTATCCATGAATGTCGTCGTCGTCGTCGTGACCATCTTCATTGCTGCGGATCGGGGATCAGAGTCGACGACGCCATCTTTCTGAACACTTCTATTTATTACACCTCAGCTCCGATGCAATAGAGAGCGGAGTCAATCAGATCTTTCCTGGCATAAGTTCACAGGGGCCAGTCTGCATTGAGCAGAGTGGACCCCTTTACCTAGAAAGCGGAGCCAATCAGATCTTTCCTGGCATAAGTTCACAGGGGCCAGTCTGCATTGAGCAGAGTGGACCCCTTTACCTAGAAAGCACTGAAACCTCAGCTCATTTACATAAACACGCCTTCCCATGTTATTTAACACACGAGTAATTATTACATGTATATCTTGCTTAACATTATAATTATTATATTTTGTCCCTTTATATAATTTATAGAATTTAGCCCCATGACAATACTCACAGTTTCCTCGGGAAGCATCACATAACGAAACAGGTGGCAGAATATAAAATCCAAGTTTATTTTATTATCACATACAGCTCACAAATTAAAGCTTTATCGATTCATTGGAGCCCACTGTTTGTTTTAATTGAGGATAACATAACCAAAGTCAGAGGAGAGAATACAGCGTAGCGATTGTTCAATTCCGCTGCAGTAATCTGACTGGTTTATTCGACTTCGGTACACAATTGATCTCTAGTGATGTGTCGTTGGTTCCTGTTCTCAAGCTCCGTCCTGCTTGAACGCCATATCGCTGCTACTAAAGTAGGGGAGAGTGCTACAAGACGCCCAGGGCGAATAGGGCGTCCACCCACTTTAAAACTCGTCGATAGACACATATTCGTATTTCAGTTGTCTCACTTCATGTAGCGACATCTTGTGAACTTACAAGAAGCCCATGGGCGTCTTGAATACTGAGGAAGCATAGAGATTACAAGATGCCCATGGGCGTCTTGAATGTATGCTAAGCATAGAGAATACAAGATGCCCACGAGCGTCTTGGATACCATTAGCAAATGGCCAAAAATCGGTGCCTACCATGACACCACCGTCTACTCATCAAGATTCTGAGCCTACAGATTTATCAATGTCTATTCAATCTATTTTACCTCGCCCAAAACCAAAAGATTGAAGAAAGAAAACCCAGACATCTGAGGTACTTGCCATTTCTCCATATAAAAAAGATGTTAGGCTACCAGAAAGGCATGAAAGACACAGATGAGAAAAGAGCTAAACAGACTAAATCTATTGCTATCTTTAAGGACACTAGATCTCCAGAGACAGTCGCAGGAAAAAATAAAATGAAGGAACTAAAGAATAAAAAGAAATTCGCATGAAAGAGAAGAAAAGCTATATGTGATTCCTTGAACTTTTCTAAACAAGAAAACTAAGAAGAAGCGCAGGTTTGTCTCCAGAAGAGATGAGAAATGTCTAATGTTCGGCGAACGTTTTGGTGATAGTACTACGGGGGAGAAATGGATATAAGGCAGGAAGTGCAAGGGTTGGTGTCATGAAGAACGTAGACCTACAGATAGATAAAATCCAAGAGATTTGTGTGTGACTTTTTTAGCCTGTATTTAGAGTGAAATTGACAATAATGACTTACCACATGAGGTTGGAGTTTTTGCTTCTCGTGCTTTGATTTGTTTTGTACCTCTAGGATCGTTTTGATTTGGTTGAATTCGTTTAGCGCTCATGCAGTTTATTGGTTCACTACAAAAATGTCTGATGCCACTAGTTTGAGTCAATTTCCATGGGCATCTTGTAGTATAGGGTTCCTAAGACCCCCAGTTTGGAGGTGTCAACTGTTTTTAATTTACACAAATGATTTTATTGATTTAAGTTCTATAGTTGCTGTCATTGCTTCATTATTGATCACTCTTGGGATTAGGGTCAAACATGATCTTCTCTTGGAATCCACACAGATGAAAAGTGCAATATCCGTTAGCATGCGCATCTTCGGGCACTCTCCCCTACAGCAACCATAGATCGCATCAACCTGTTCTTTTGTCAAAGCAGAAATGGTTGATTTCTCTTATGCTTCAAGTAGGGTCCCTGCTGGTTGTTTTCACTTCTCGGGGCGATAGAATTTCTCTATAGCCAGTAGTATATTAGATTGGCAAAAACATGCCAACGTAAATATCTATTCTTTCTTTGTCTCAGCCGTACTGAGGTCTAGAATGTCTCACCCTCGCGTGCCTGCTGATTTCATACCGATGACAAAAGCCAATTCAGATGTCATAAGAAACGACCAATTCGTCTTGCATTTAGGATGCGACCTCCATTCGCCACTGATCACTGATTGAGTCATTGGAAAAGAGTTGTTGACATTGTCCAAAACTTCTTTCAGATCCTGTATTATATTGTTCCAAACGAGTGAATCTTGTTGTAGCCTTTCTGATTAAGAAGGATCTTTGCATATTGATCGAGCGTCCGCTTTCTATGCAAAGTGTCCCTAGATTTCTTTGTCGAATCAGAGGACACTATATTACGAAACTGGTGTCTTGTAATCAGGGGCTTCTATCCCCATGCATGGCAATTTGAGTGAAAAACATGGAAATCAGAAATGAAGCGGGATATTCTATCCCTCTGAAAGCTATTCGATGGATGGAATATACCGGGTTGGAGTATTTTGGTGGATAAACCATTCTGTCCCAATAATTTTAAAATGCGTAAAATTGGTAAATTTATGCTGTAAAAAATTTAAAGTCACACTAAATGTTTTAAATGTCATAAGTAATGTTAAGGGCAAGGCAAAAAAATTGCTCTAAAAGCAAAGCAAACAAAATTATTTGGTAGGAATAAATATGCCTGTTGGCGTCATTGTTCAAAAAGAAAATTGAGTTTTATTTGCGATGGCAAACACTCGCGGAAGTTTCAGATTCTCTTCATCTGCCCCAGAAATTTCTTTCCCAAATGAATTTGTTCACAAATGATATTAATAATTATTTTAGATAAAATGATACCGTCATATTTTGGGTGGGGGGGGTCCCGTAGCTCAGTGGAGAGAGCGCTGGCCGTTAAACTGAGAGTCATCCGCGCGACCCGGGTTCAAGCCTCGCTCAGGACATCAATTTATTAAAATTTATGTTAGCTGCCATTGGCACTTTGCTGTTGTGTTGCTTGACTCGGGATCTGCTAAAAATAAAGATAGCCCCTCCCACTTCTGGCTTGGCCGACCAGAAGTGATCCAGTACTTAGGCCATTAGTTAAGTTACCGAACCCACTGCTGTAAAGCCGACCTGCGTGTCGTGCTACTGTGGGCCGTATTTCGTATAACATGCACTTGTAATCATTCTGCGGTGTGTGAGATTGAAGCATTAAAAGGAATATTATTATAGAGTGATATTATAGTGAGCATAATTATTATCTGTTTAGATTAAGAAAAATTATATTAAGAATTTTTTTTAAATTTGACAGTCTTAAATTTGACGGATGACACAGAGTAGTAGCCATATGATTATCTACACAAATTTTTTTGTATATAATCACATGGTTACTACTCTGTGTCATCTGTCAAATTTAAGACTGTCAAATTTCAAAATGTTTTTTTTCTTTGAACACTTAGCAAAATATCATTGCAACATTGTATTGCATTGTATTGCATCGTTCTGTATATATATAAATTTTTATAGCGCCTTTCACAATGCAGACACTGATCAGAGGGGCTAATCGCATGGCTGCCTAATTTTGGTAGTTTAGCAGTTCTTGCTGGGTTTGTATACCATTTGTAACAATTTCTGCTTATTGTGACTTAGTTGGTAATTCACGATGAATTTAAAAAGTAAGCTGTATAATTATTTTAGTCCCGTCACCAATTATCTATATAAATAAAGAGAAGATTCTGTGTGTCTGTCTGTCTGTCTGGCTGTTTGTTCGAGATGCATTTCCACAGTTTTTGAGCTTTTCACTCCAAACTTCCACTAATATGAAGGTCTCGGCATGAGACACAAAGTCGAGGGTTGTGATTCTCCACCACCATGGGGGTCAGGGTGGGGGCGAAACCCCAATTTGTTTTTCAATCAAACGCAGCTATTGACATGAATTTTTTACCTAGAAAGGGGGCCATCAGAACCACCCGGATCAGTGGTTGACGAATCTCTACAACCATGGAGGCCAGTTTGAGGGGGAGGCGAAAACACTAATTTTCGCTATAAATTTTCATTCACTTGCCATAGTTTCGCAGTTAGACAGATTTTTACACGGGCCACCTCGCCTCCACCCAGCACACACCTCGGTCCGCAAAGGTTGGGTGGGGCAAGGGTGGGGTGGGTGGGGACGGTGGGTAATAAAATTTTCCATAAAACTCTAATTTCACGGGTGGCGCACTGGTACTGGTGGAGGTCGTAGTGTGGTGGGGTGGGGAATGGTGGGGTGGGGTGGGGAGGTGGGGGTTGGTGAGGTGGGGTGAAGGTGAGGTGAGGGGTGGGAGTGAGGGGGAATTTTCACGAAAATCATAATTTCACGGGTGGCGTACTGGTGCAGGTCGGTGTGGTGGGGTGTGGTGGGGAGAAGGTGGGGGAAGGTAAGTGGGGGAGGGATTGGGGAGGGATTGGGGTGGGGTTGGGGTGGGGTTGGGGTTGGGGGTGGTTAGGGGCGTGGGGGTGGGTGGGGGGTTAGGGGTGAGGGGAAATTTTCTGAAAACCATAATTTCACGGGTGGCGGTGCTGGTGGAGGTCGGAGTTTGGTGTGGTGGGGAGGGGTGGGGGAGGGGTGGGGTGGGTTGGGGAGGGGTGGGGTTGGGTAGGGGTTGGATGGGGAATTTGTCCCAAACCCAAATTTCACGGGTATGTTCCGGTGTAGGTTGGAGTGTGGTGGGGTGTTTTGGGGTGGGGGTTGGGGTGTGTGGTGTGGTGTGGTGGGGTTGTGGCCGGGAGCGGGTCGAATCTTAAATTTCCCGGGCAACGCTGGATGCCCCCAGCTAGTTTATTATAAATGTCCAGCAACAGCAGAACTGTGTTTCTGAACTTGATACATAAAGAAGTCGTTATTTTAATTATAAGTATTGTATTGAAATCTTAATCCACTTTTTTATCAGCACTGGACTAGTCAATAGGACAATTGCATTCAGATGACATTATAGAATATTATCATCACAATGTAGAAATGTACATAAAGAGCAATTGCTGTTATTTAATTATATCTATTAAAGTCTTAGAGCCCTCTTGTCAGTACTGAAATTATTGTATAGCAATTGTTTTCAGGAGGCAGCTTAAAGCGCTGCCATTGCAATGCGGAAATTGAAAACATTTCTTCCTGTTACACGAAGTCGAATTGGTTAGCGCTGCCGATCTGTAAGGCGAAGACCTTGCCCCAGTGCAGTTCAACCTGTGACCCGTTGGCCGCATATGCTGACTTTAAATGGCCAACACTAATGAAATTTTGTGAAAATTTAAATTTTGCGAAAATTACGAAAAACAAATCTCAGGTCAAGCTGCCTAGCCATAAGTTTGCGAATAATTGTCTTATTATTCGACAATGTGACGCCAAGATACAGCTCCCACGACGCATGCGTTGTGATTATTCCATAGAAAATTTTCATACAGCTTAACAATAATTATTTGCATTTGATTACGTTTGCTGCTTTTGAATTCGACATTGCGGCCCTCACCTTCAAGAAAAGGTTAGTGGATGGCCAGCGGTGTCAAAAAGGTAGGACTGCACTGCCTTACCCTGTCGATTGAGATCTCTGTGAAGTGTGTAAGACTGTAAGGACTCATCGCAAGTCCTTTACTTACAATCGTTCATCGCAATAATGCTATTCTGTCATATGTTAGTGAATGCTCTTCTGAACTGTCATGGAGGGATTGCGACATAATAAACGACGTTGCACTGAATGATAGATCCTCTGCCCACTGAAGAAGAACGACCAACCCTAGAC
Source organism: Lumbricus terrestris (assembly GCA_949752735.1). Taxonomy (NCBI): domain Eukaryota; kingdom Metazoa; phylum Annelida; class Clitellata; order Crassiclitellata; family Lumbricidae; genus Lumbricus; species Lumbricus terrestris. Next base: position 416,380 of record OX457048.1, on the reverse strand, counting down.
ACCTTTCCAGTCCAACGTTCAATCGCTTCAAAAGCTGTTGTTATGTTTCGCATAGACACGATTCAGAGAAAACACCTTTTGCGTCTTTATTATTTTGTTGAAGTCTACTTCAGATGTTTTGTTGTTCGTCTATGCAATAACTTAGCGTCTTAATTATATACAACAGTCAACGAACTCTAAAAAAATAAGAGTGGGGCTCAAATGAAGTTGCAGTGGACCATTCAAACGATCACGACCTGTTGATAGAGATGTAAGTAGCTGTTAAACTGAGTCTATGAGTATAATCAAGGTCAAATAGAGGATGAAGGAAGTAGGCCTACGGCGGAAGAATAGGAAGATGAAACGAATGTGTACATATGAACGAAAATATTATATCAATGATAAATATTCTAGTAAATTAATAATGCTTCGGCATGAAAATTCTTATTTGCTAGGTGACACTTTTGAGCCGGTGGGGGAACCAGTTCACCTTCAGTCAGGACGCCATTCATTTTCACTTAGGTGCGAATTTCCGGTTTATCATTATTGGGATCTCATTTCTGATGCGTCATTTCCGGGCCGCATTTTCGGATACGCAGAGTACTTCAGATGGCTAGGGTTGGGATCAGGGATCTTAAACTCAACCTTGTCCTACTTGCCTTGACCAGATTATGTAACAACCATGACCTGATTAAGTAGGCTAATTATCTTGACCTGATTACGTCATTACACTGAGCAGTCAACTTCTATGAAACTATGACGTCATTTGACATAGACTGTGCTCATACTATCAGTTCAACACCTACTCACGTAAAATGCCTGTAAGCTTACCGCACGACTGACGACACACGATCGGAATAACCCTTCAACGGGATTTCCAACTTCAGCCAGCCACTGAAAGAGAGCCACAGAATTTCTTAGAATTGATATTCAGCCTTTGTTACCATTCTGTCACAAACACGATTCGCATAAAATATGATTTTTCCTTTTTCTAGAAGTTACTGAGGGCTAGAATGTCGTGCCATCGCGTACCTGTTGATTTCATCGAGATGACAAAAACCTGTTGAAAAGCAGACAAGCAAAACAGACAAACATCCTTTGTCGCTCTTTGAGACGGCAAGCATACGCCATGTTCGCTCTCTTTTGCATATAAGCGGTCTCCTCTCGCACCTCATTCATTCATTGGAAGCGACTGGTTCCTAAACGATCTTCAACAGCCGACATGAAAAGGAGCGTCGTGAGAATCGTCTGCTACGTCGCAGTTCTTGTGAGCCTTGCACCGTGGCCAGGTAGGCTACATAGATTCTGGATGATACCATTGATATTTTATAACTCCACTTAAGGCATAGTTGTTTAAAACGTTTGTTTCGTTTTTTTATTCTTTCCTAAAAACTACATTGGTTTCTTCATTTTTGTTCTTTTTTCGTGTCGTTTTATTCCGTTTTTTATGTAACTTTATTTATTTATTTACTGTCCGTTGTTAATTTCCTTAATTTGTTTCTGATATTCCTTACGTTTTCACCATACTCTCAAGAATCCAGCTAGCCTAACTGATGTCATTTTAATCGCTTAACATCATCGTTTTGTACATGCATGTAGTAGATCAAAGTCAGTACAAGAAGTGAAATTTATAGAAGTTCTATTGATATTTACATCTTAGGCATGTGCAATATTATAATTAACAATTATATGTAGGTCTATTATATAGGCTTATAATTTGGTACACATCTAAAGTTGTTACTTTTTATTGAATTTAATCTTGTTATGCTTATCAACGTGATCTTATGCGAACTCAGGCCTGTGCTCACAATTTTAATTTGAAAGAATACCTTCAATTATTCTCAATTTCTTATCTAACCAAAGGTATAAGAAAAAATAATATTGTAGCCTAGATTCACGTCACTTATAATTAAATTTGGCCTACTAATAAAGTTGTAAAATTTGCCGATTAAGGAAAAATTTCACAAACAAGGTTTTTAAGTTTAAAATGCAGTTGAAGATGTTATAAAGTCAAATTATTTTCCGTTTCCATATTTCTTGTCGTTTTTTCCGTTTTATTTTTTTTCGAATAAAACGACGCTTTCCTCATTTTTATTCCGATCCATCGTCTTTCACATCCATGGCTTCGGGAGCGCTTAGGGAAGACGAACATGACCAGTTCTCAGTGATGCCACAGCTGGGTTTTTTCCACTAGATCTGGGTTTTTTGGCCTTCGTCTGGGTTTCTGGGTTTTTTTGGGCAAGATCTGGGTTTATTCTGGTGAGTTGACATTTTGTACTTAAAACACATGAATATTCTGTGAAATTCAATGTAAAATGGTTGTTATACATAATTTTTCCACTAATTTTAATTTAAAACTCCACAATCAAGATATCATGTTGTCAATTCACAAATAGTTTATAACCTGAAGAATAGTCCTGCACAGAAATAAACCATTTTGACATTTCAAATAGGTCAGGTCACTCGTCTCTTACCTTGTAAAGCTGTATTACTTCTATAACAAGCATATACAGTTATACACTGTAGGTCAGGTCAATCCTCTAGTGGTATAATAGTCAAGTTGTTGCAGAGTATTAATGTTCAAGGTGGTTAAAACATTGGATTGTTGGTGTATTAAGAAATTTTGGCTGGAATCCTCGGAGAACTTTAAAACTTTGTAAACTTAAGCCACGAGTGTTATGTGCTTAGGCTACTCGACCCGCTGCGCATGGGCAACACGAATATATCGATTTAGCTTATTGTCAGTATGGATCCCGAGTCTCTGAGAACTTTGACAATTGATACTTTTAAAGTTGTAATTACATTTTATTCGACTCTTTTGACGAACATTTTGTTAATACTCATGTGAACAAGCGAAAAAAACAACTTAATTTGAACAAAGGGGGTCTAAAATAGCTTAAATGAATAGTCTGGGTTTTTCTGGGGTTTTTTCGGAAGAAAATCTGGGTTTATTTCAGAAACCTCAGTGGCAACACTGCCAGTTCTGGTAAGACAAGCAAGATGGTGCGAAGGTAAGATAAGTCATGAAAAAATGTAGTGCGTTTCATGATGTACTGAATGACATTTCTTTGAAACGTTTACTGCATCACTTATTGTGATAACAGTTAAATGTAGGATTTTAACCGTGTTTTGATTGCTTCTGTATTTGCGTAAACAGACATTTTCTGTAACTGTTTCATTTGTAGAAACGTCAGCGTTTACTCAATACACCACTCAGCCCAGCACCACATTCAACCCAAAAGGTCGGTCCATCTCCAATTGTCACCGCCATCACCATTTTGATATGTAGTAATTAATTTCAGCATTGTTAGCATTGTCGTTCCGTGATTTTTCATATTTTGGTTTGGTTATGTTCCTCCAAAAATTGAAACAAATGCGGAAAAGCGAGTTCGTCATCTTGATAATTTGGCACCATAGACTTGTTGTTCAAAGTACACGTGTCTCAATTTTCTAAAGTAATTGTGTACCTTGCATAAATTGTTATGTATATTCGTTTAATTGAATAAACAACATACAGAACGCTATAGGTTTACATTAGCAAAATTAACAGTATAGCTGCTTAAAGCTTATGGTCAAAATAGTTGGTATTCTACACGTTTCTGAATAACATTCTTGGGATAAAGTTTAACGAGTATTTACTGGGGAGGATGAAATTGTGAGCCCTTTCTCTAAAGTAATTATAATGAATCACGCTGTAGGGGAAAGAGGTTACGGAGGACATGAAGTTCATTTCCCTGAACAACTTTGAAAAGCACCTTGTCAGCCTCTTACGCTAAAGTTTCTGCTGTACATGTAAGGGGCCGTCCATAAAGTACGTCGCGCTCCAGGGGGAGGGGGTGTGAGAAAGTGTGACAGTTTGTGACAGGGGGAGGGGTCAGGCCATGTGTGACGTCACACATTTATTTTTTAAATTTTATTTCTATTTTATTTTTAATTTTTTTAGTAGAATTTAATAGCTTTAAAAATAATTTTCAGAAATTTTGTGAAACATTTGAATTAGTTTTATGTCAAAATAGCATGAAATGCGTATCTCCTGAATGTGTTGTTACGATTCCTCTCGCTAGGAGCGCTAGTATGCTGTTGCGAAGACTTGTTTTATGTATAGCCTTGCTTTCATCATTCCGGAAGTATTATTATTTCTATGTTGTCCGCTGCATTAATTATGTCACTGATCGACAAATTCGGGATTTAATTTTTACAGTAATTATTATAATACAAAATTTTGAGGATTCAGGGGTAATATTTATATAATTTAATCATTATTATCATGAACTTATAAACATTCATATTACGTCATTCTTTAAAATATACGATACCATTGAAGCCATTGTATTATCTAATAAATACCCACTTTCATTTGTCATCGTATTTTAAAACAAAATTACACCACGCTTCAAGCTGAAATTTTATATTTTAATACAGCTTAATAGTGAAGTGTGTTTTAGATTAAATTTTAATGAGGTGTTAATTTTTTTTTAAATTCGAAAGTGTGACGTACTTTAGGGGGGTCCGAGATTTGTGACAGTTTGTGACAGGGGGGAGGGGGTTAAAATGGTCAAAAATAGCGTGACGTACTTTATGGACGGCCCCTAAGTGCATCAGGATGTAAATAACCAGCTACCAATTTGCACGCAGCTTGTGATATTTTAATTATTCTGAACTTAGTTCAGCATGATTTTCGACTTTCTTGTTATCTCCAAGACTGCCATCTGGTCGCCAATACTCTCTTGCATGGCGCCTCTGAATTAATACTACAGTGCTATTGAATAAATATCTATATAAAGAAGAGAAGTAGCCTATGCATCCATGTTCCACAAAAACTTTTGATACACTTAATAATATAATAATATAATATAATAATAATATCTGTTCCTTAATTAAATTCCTGCAAGACGCACTGCGCTTTATATTTACAAGTTATGCAGTAATCTTAATTAAACTTAACTACTAACTGAACAGACAGCTTTGTAATTACACGGCGCTAATAGCAGCCTACAAAGCAAATCCGCCAAACGGGGGCTCTAACTCACTACCTCTCGTACTATACGCCAGCGTGTTAACCATTGCGCTACTGCCCCCCTCCCCCGATTGACCGATTGCTCCCAAATTTTCCACAAATGCTTCTCAGCACCCAAAAAAGCATAGAAGGTTCGCGGTCCCAAAATCCTACCACTTCCCGAGATATAGCCATTTTCAATTTCGAATTGGTAATTCACGCTGTAAAACTAAAATGGCCATTTCACCGTTGTACAATATTGTCATGTCGGCGTTGCTCTTATAACGTCATTTTATCGGCGTCATTTAGTGACGTCACATCAGGTCGAAGGCGGGAAACACGCAATTAAAGCGGATTCACTTAATGATAGAAGCCTAATAACGGATGATCGCAGGATGAGACAAATTATACTAATTAATATTGTATGGTGTCTGAACGATTATAAAGCGCCTCTTGCATTGCGGTGGGCCGAGTTGGAGGCTGTGTGGGGCGGAGTGCGGCATACCCATTGCAGTGGCAGTTGGTTCAAATATGTTTTATGTTGATTGTAGGTACATCATGCGAAGGTGTAAAATGTCAGCCGGGCAAACGTTGTGGCGTGGATGAGAACGATGAAGCTGCGTGTGTCTGTGATGCAAGTTGCTACGACGATAACTATCGCGTGTGTGGAAGCGACAACAAAACCTACTCGAGCTATTGTTCGCTGACTATAAAGGCATGCCAAGCCAGCAGCAACGTCACGATCAGCTACTACGGCCCGTGTACATATGAAGGCAAGAGTCGCTGCTGTTTATGTTATAGGTGCTATACAAATGCTGTACGATATAGGTACATTAGGGATAAAGGGAGTTTAGTCGTATTCGTTAGCTCAAAGTTTCGATAGCATCATAGCAGAACTCTAAGGCTAGAAGTAAAGCCCCTGCTAAGTCAGGTCCGAAGTGTTGTCGATTAAACGAAGTCCATTGGTGATGCGAACCGGTTGCCAAGGAGACAAGAGACAAAACATCGAGTTTCGTCGAGTATGGAAAGGAAGTTAGACGGGATATAATCAGATGTAATATTGCAAGATATCTGTAGTGTGTGAGACATAAATTTGAATGGAACCATACGCAGTGTAGAGCAATTTTTTGGCAGATGGAGATGGGTGAGTCGTTTCGTCTGGATGAGTGGATAATCTTCAAAATTTTATCTCCAGATTGAAGTACAGTGTGGAGTGTGGAACGACAGGAGAACTTGAGGTGACTATTCACTTGGTAACTGAAGAGAGTTAGGTGATCAAGATCAATTGATCTGAGTTGTTTGGTGGTGAAGATTTTTGAATGTAAGTCTACATGGATGTTAGATGTTGTTTCTCTTTTGACAAATATGCATTTTATAATACCTGCTGCTTCGCGTTATGCGTTTGCAAGATGTTTATAGAACAAAATTAAAAAGAATCTAGGCATCATAAAAGAGTATCTTACCTTCTCCCGCCTCATATCCTACGGAATCTCTACTTTACCCTAATATATCCATATCTTACTTACTGCAACATGACTTGGACTTCTACATATGACTCTAATCTTAAAGGCATAAAGAAATTATTAAAGATCCTTCAAAAAAGTCAATTCGAGTCGTAACTAAATCTCCCCCAAATTCACACACTAGTCCGCTATTTTTGCATAAACTCCTATCCATTATTCAAATAAAATTTCTACAAACTTGCATTTTCATGTATAAATGCACTAATAACCTCCTCCCATCATCATTCTCATCCTATTTTGATCTTGTACCGCATCTTACCTTCACTAGAAGCAGCAATGACTTCATATCTGTGTTTGCAAGAACTAACGTCCGTAAGTTTTTCCTTAGGGTCCAGGGCCCTGCCAACTGGAACAGTCTACCTAAAGAAATCCGCATGGTCACATCCCTCAGCCACTTTAAAATTCTCGCACGTGCATGCACACTAATTTATATTGCATGTATTTAAACTGTTTGTTAGTTAAACTAGAGTTAAGACTTTAACTCGTAATTTTATGTAAATGTTACTTTATAAATGTAGCCTATGTATTAATAACGTCTATCCCCTTATCCATCCCACCCCACCACCTTGTAATTTTATCCGTGTATATAGGCCCAAACTAAGCGGGACTCGTCCCTTGATCCCTAATCTATTTCCATGATCCTTGTTGAATGACTTACAATGTTAAATACCAGTTGTGTTACACTGTTCTGTTTATTTTTTTTATTGTGGGAACAATAAATAATTTTGAATTTTTGAATTTGAATTTTGCTATGTGAGGATATCGGCATTCGTATTGAAACGACGAGGAACCGATGTCTTTACTTTGACAGATTTATCGTTTGTAAAGTAGCTGAATGCATCTATTCTGCTGCTTTTCCTACCATCCTTTAGCTTCCATATGCTACGGAATTGGCTGTTCGCCAAACAAGGTGTGTGCTGTTGCCGGCAATCGAGCGCTCTGCGTCTGCACTACGGACTGTCCCACCTACAGCTACCCAGTCTGTGGAAGCGACAACCAGACATACATCAATGATTGTGACTTACGAAGGCAAGCCTGCTTGACCAATAAGAACACCACGATCGACTTATATGGCGAATGTAAACAAGGTAACAAGTCATTTGGTTCATAGGCTACGAGTGTTTCTTATGAACAACAATTATTGTTTGAGAAAACACGGTATTTATTATTGGATTGAATATAGTTTCATATTTATTAATATATACAAAAATGTTTGCACTCATAGGGTGTCTAAGTAGGATGATGATAGAAACAGCAAACAAGACTTATTAGGAAAATATTTTATGATTGAACGAAAAACTGATATTTCATCAAGAACAGTCCTAATTTGCAAAGCAATTCTAATTTCTAAAATTGCCTGGAAAATCAGTATCAGTCAGAATAGCAAAATGTTTAGGAGATTTAACACTTTAATTCGCACAGATCTTGTTTAAAGTAATTATCAACAACATAGAAAAAGTTTTAGGCATAACTCAGAATAGGCTTACACTAACTGTGCTCACAGAATTTTAAAAATAAAGATGGAGGATCATAGACGCCATTTAAAATTGGTTCATGAAAATCCCAAGTGATTTCCAACCTTGAAATGTATTTCGTTTTTCTTTCTTTATAGCGACCGCGTGCGATGGATTTCCGTGTTCAAATGGAACGCAGTGCGCTATTGATGAGCGTAAAAAACCAGTCTGTGTTTGTATTGATACGTGTCCATACTCGACTGACATAGTATGTGGCAGCGATGGTCGAACATATGGCAGTGAGTGCGAACTCTACAGGGAAACATGCAATTCGGGCACTAACACTAAAATAGCATATAAAGGCTACTGCGTCGAAGGTAAGTTGCTTTTTGGAGCAGCAACGTCAATTTTTGTTTAATAAAATCCAAACTTTGAGATTTAGGAAGTTTAAAGGATTTAGGAACCAGAAACGGCAGGAGATTGAAAGGCGTTTAAATTCTTTTCAGCAACTTCGTCCAAGTGTAGACGATGAACCTATTTTTTACATAACATACTCTCCTCCTAAACACACTGACAAATTCCATGCGTGAACAAGCAGCTGCATATTATCAAGAAATATTTTGTGAGACAACCATTGGGCTATATTATAAAGACCAAAGTCTTAAACATGATCTCTGTTCAGTGCCTCTTATATACACGTGTCTTGGTCGTCGCAGGATCTGTTTGCTCTGGTTATCGTCAATGCCCAAAGAACAAGCAATGCAACGTCAATCAAGATAATAAACCAGTTTGCGTCTGCAAGACGTCCTGTCCCTCTGAATATGATCCGGTTTGTGGTAGCGACGGAAAAACGTACTCCAACTTATGTTATCTGGAGATACAAGCATGCACCGCTGGTAGCAACCTAACAATGGTGCGGAAAGGTCAATGCAGCTACGGTAAGACGATAGATGACGAATGCTATTTGGGCAAACAATTAACTGCTAATTTAAAGGACTGGATGTCCAACTGTTAAAGATAATTCCAAAAGTTTGTCAAATACGACACAAAATTATTATTTCAATTAAGATGGATGGATGGATGGATGGATGGATGGATGGATGAATGGATGGATGAAATAGTTACTACCGTTGTTATTTGTAGGAACAAATTTCGCAGGTTCTCAGAGTTCAGGGTCATTGTAACTTGTAACAATTCACCACTTAATATTTTTACTTCTAAGATGTTTGACATTTCAAAATATTTAAAAGTGCATTCACATAATTTTTCTTGTTGTTGAATAGTAGCTAAGTTGTTATATCTTTCGCACAGTATGGTTACAGCAGTTGACCATTTGTCATTTTGTAAAGGTACTGAAATGCGTGAATAGCTCCTGCTCAACTGGTCTCGTTCCCTCTGTAGTGAATTTTGCTCCTTATTATGATCTACTATGTTATTACAGCAACGAAGAAGTTGCAATGCCATTATTCACTGTGTAATACCATGACTGAGTCAGTGTACATACTTTGTGAGCAATGCAAATGTCTTATGTCTTATTGTTCTGAGTATAAATTAAATTGATGAGTTTGGAGGTAGTGAAACGTAAATCTCTTCGTTTATTAACTTGTCCAGACTAAAATTTAATGTCAAACCGCTTCCTGGTACAGGTTGCATGACAAATAATAATAGGTTTGCTTGCTGCTATCACCAATTATTGATTCGATGTATCTGGGACAGCCTTGAACTGGTTAGCTTGTGATCTGAGTGAGGCATCGGCGACATTCGGTCTAAACCCACTGAATGCACTGCTGAAGGTGTACCACAGAGATCGGTCCTTGTCCATTTATTCTGTACAGTATTTACCTCCCAAATCAGTCGTAAAGCTAATCACTTTTGGTTACAATTCCTGCATTATGCGGATGATACTCAGCTCCAAATGTCTCTGATATACACTGATCAGTCTTGAAAACTTAAACTTGAAGAGTGCCTTTCATCTATGTTTTCCTGTTTCTACTTAACCCTTCGGAGGTGAGGTGATGATTTGTAACGCCAGAGGTGAGGTGGGGTTTGACAAACTTCAATACATATTTTTATTTTCAAGCCACGATATCAAATGGAAAATACTAAGTTGAGTTAAACTATTCTTCTATGGCAGGGGTTCTCAAACTTTATTTTTATTGTACCCCCAAGTAATAAAATCGAACGATGGCGTACCCCCGAACCCTAGCAAAGTCAGATCAGATGCAAAATGCCATTGCGAAGCTTCCCTTGCAGTGACAACTGAAAGTCCACTTAATTATTGGGGGCATCGTTTATTATATAGGGAGCAATATTTTGTTTGAATCATATAATTTTATCAACAAAATTAAAGGAGAAATTGGTCTACAGCCTCTGTATTATAAGAAATAGCCAACCTATAGTGCTCTGCATGGGCTTGTTTAGACTAGGACAGATTTTTAAAATATGGTTTAATATTTGTCAATTTCAAACGCAAATTGCCCCATGTTTGTTTTTGATAGCAAGCATAGTTTAAAAAACCAGTTTCACCCAGATATGATGTGCTGAAAGGAATCGCAAAATTGAAAACTAGACCAGGAAATTAATCCTTAGGCCAATTCAGCTCTCCGCTATTTCAGTTCTATATAATTATAATTATAGGCCGAGAATTTCTGGCTTTGGTACTTTCAACCATTTATACATTATTTGTTTCAACATTATAGTGTTAGGTCTAAACATAAATATGTTGCATGCATTGTAAAATAAATTATGTGAGTCTAAATATATGTTGTGAAAGAAAGAAATGACGATGCTGTTATATGTTGCAACGTTCAAAATCATTGCTAATCAAAGAAAGATGGACACAAAGTCCATAAACTCAACAAAATATATATATTTCTGGAATTTTTCGCGTACCCCTTACCGGCGCCTGGCGTACCCCCGGGGGTACGCGTACCACAGTTTGAGAACCCCTGTTCTATGGTCAATAATCAACTAAACAGACGATTACCACGAACAAATAATATTATCTGCTTTCAATCCTTATTAGATGACCAGAAGGTGAACCCATCCAGTGTGTACTTAACCCATGCAATTTTGGGTCCTCATGTGCAACATTATCATATGCACGAATAACCATAATATATAAATATATTTTTTTAATACAACATAAAATGTTTTAGCCATCATTGTCGTCAGCCTTCTCAATGCCAACACAGAATTGACGTGTTCAAGGCACACTCGCATGCCAAATCATGGCTCATAAAATCAACATGTATAATGGCTTGTATACGAAAAAATGCAATTTCCTTTAAATATGCAACAAAATTAAAAAAAACGTCCGTTCAAATTACCTGAAATTGTGGTAATGTGTCCTTGTTTTATATTCACAAAGGTAGAAAAAAATAATTAGAACTGGCTCAACGTTTTCCACTAAAAATTTAAAGTAGAATGTCTCTGGGGTGTGTCACACCCCACCTCACCTCCGACGGGTTAAATGACTTGGATATAAACTCAGACAAGTCTGAAAAAACTTTGCTTGACTCGCGCCAACGCATGGGTTCTTTCCCTTCACTTTCTGACATCGACCTCGCAGAATGTGCGGTTCCAGTATCAGCTAAAAACTACTGCCAAAACACTTTGTTTATGCTCTTTGCTCAGTACTCACATTCTGCCGCATGTAACAAACCTTTGTAGTTCTTGTTTCTATCAAAATATCATGGCAATACGTCAAATACGTCAATTAAGGAATCTGAGTAGAAAATAGTCAGTCGACAGAGGAAGATGGAGTTAGTAGTAGGAGTTGCAGTTTAACGTCACTTTGTGGTAACAAAGACCATTAGCGACGCCCTCCTCATTTATCCAGGCTTGGGACTGGTACTGACAGAGTGCAACCAGTGGCGGAGTTAAAAGATCGAGTTATTATAATCCTTAAAAGATAAGGAAGCGAGAGCGGAAGTCGATTTGATTCCATTGGAGCAGAGGCATGGGGCTATCCTGGAGTGAAAGCCGGCCTTATGACGGCTTTCACTAAGAATACGTCGCAGACTTCAGCCTGTTCCTTGTCTCCTCTCACCTTGGTTATAAATCTCGTTCGATTTTCGAGGCTATTTCAGACTTTGAGCTCCATAAACTGCAACGCATCCAAACCTCCTTAACTCGTGTAGGGCTGCGAGCCCAATCACGAATCAGTTATTCAGCCTTACTCCATCAGCTGCATTGGTTTTACTGTCGAGTTTAGGATAACAGTTAAATTGCCCTGCTTGACCTAAAAATCCCACACCACCAGTACACCTCCTTACCTTCAGTCACTGCTAACTCTTTACATTTCTCTCCGTTTCTTGCGATCATCAAGCAAGGATCTTTTAGCTGAGCCCCACTGCAGAAAAATTATTCCTTTGCTTCCAGGGAATGGAGTCGACTTGTACTTTTCATCAGTTATGTTCTAGTTAAGTGTTAATAAAGGCATTCATGATAAATAGTCAAGGAAGAGGGGTCAGGGTAGCATAAACTATTAACATTTCATGACTCTTATTGCACCGTTGACCCACTTATTGTCTCACGTTTGCACTATATGACTTTTGTGTGCAAAAAATATTCAGTTATTCATTCAATAATAGTAATGATAATTAATAACATTACTAATAGTAATGATGATATTAGTGACAGTTATATCATCCTTTTAATAATGATGATAATTGATAATAATGCTGATAGTAATAATGATATTAATGTCAGTAATATTATCATCCTTGTAGTTCATAAGATGACACTGTTCTGCATATTTTCAGGAGAGTATTGCTACGGAGTCGTGTGTCCCTATCCAAAGCATTGCGTTGTTGATGCACAGAATCAGACATCTTGTTCATGCAAGAGCGGTAACTGTGGCAATTACTATGATCCCTACTGTGGCCCTGATAACAAAACCTACGACAACTACTGTCAGATGATCATCGCATTCTGTGAGGCAAACGAAAACTTGACGACTTCCTACTACGGTGTCTGCTCAGAAGGTTAGACTCTAGGAATGTGTGTTTGAGAGAGCTAGATCCTTATATGGCGCTTCTTTAAGTTGGCTTTTAACGACGGCTGAATTGCTGAAATTAATATAGTACGAGAATGGTGCTAATTTTCAGCAACAATCAGAGTGAATAACTGGATCGAGGCCGATCACCCTGGCATTGGTTGTAGTGGGTTCCCCCACTTCTTAGAAAGTCCGTCCTGCTCCTCCACGGTCTAAGATCATGACAGGGATTCCGCCAGCACACCCTTGTTTCAATGAGTTTCTTTCCCTCTAGGGCTTCCGGGCTGAAAGTATCTCTGAATTGTAAAAAAATTCATACGATACAATCCTGAAATAGTTTCGCGTGTACACGCAAACAATGTTTCAATGTATATATTTAAACACGTCAAGAACGGAAATAAATTGTTGTTATTTCAGTGTAAGCTTACATCTTTTAGCAGGTCTCAATGGAACTGGAAGTGTTTAGTGCCTCTATAGTCTTCTGCTCAACCAGAGTTTGATTCCTGTTGTTCTAGGATCGAATTGTCAGGGAATCTATTGTCCTTCTGGAAGTCATTGTGACTCCCAGCATCAGACAGACCCAAAGTGTGTATGTGACACATACTGTCCAAAGACGAACACTCCAATCTGCGGCAGCAACAACAAGACTTACTACAACTACTGTGAACTCCAGAGGGACATTTGCCTTAGCAACACCAGCATTTGGATTAATTACAACGGAAGATGTGAAGATGGTAATCCATTCTACTCTTAAACTTAATGCATAGCAACACTAGATTAGCAATGTTATTTATTTCGGCGAATATTCCATGTAGAGGTAGAATTAGAATTTTGCAAACAGGATCAGTGGAATGTGCAGATTGAATGCTTCAATAATCAGTCATATATTTGTTCTCTTCTGAATGGTTGGCATCAAAGCGTTTTCATTTAGCAGGTGATATAAAATAGAAAACTCAAAGAAGTGACTCCTGGGTCAACGGTTACTATGCTAGTATCGTTGTGTTAAATAGGTCCTATCTTTGTATGATTGATACATTGACCGACCCAAGGAAGCGTGAGGAACAAAAACGAAGGCCTGTCGGATGGTTGGATGAAGAGAATGAAGAGTTGGAGATTGGCAATGGGATGAAAAAGAAGACATAGGATAAGAGGACGAATGGGCAGACGGAGGTGGAGGCAAAACAGAGAACGGGAGATTAAAAAAATCGCATAATAACCTAACAGTCAAGCAAGTAGTTCGGGTAGCCAATGACACGGCCTCTTTTAAACGGGTTAATCTTGCCTCATTATTTTCCTAAAGCGAATGAAGGACTTCTAAATTCAATTTAAGTTCCTTGGTGATGTAAGTGTTCAATTGTTCATACATCGATTTCTCAATTAGTTGAACGATCACCCATGCGTTAAAGAAAGCCTGACTACCTACTACTGGTAGACTACAGCAATCCTCTTCTCTCACAGCAGTCATCATGAGATACTAGAATTCTAAGTCATTTCCCCTGTAATCCGCGATTATTGTTTTCGCTTTCCTTGAAGGACCAGATTGCAGCTTCACCTATTGTCCCTACGGTCGAACTTGCGCATTGGATGAACAAAAACGACAATCGTGCGTCTGTTCTCAATACTGCAGCGGCGGATCAAGTGAAGTGTGTGGCTCCGATGGCAAAACTTACAGCAACGAATGTTTCCTCACCGTCGCTGCTTGCATGACCAACAAAACCATCTACGTGCAGCGCTATGCACGATGTACAGGAGGTGAATTTCTATGAGCATTTACATATAATTTTACATGAGGAATACTATTTCGAGAGACAATTCAGTCTCTTTTTTTGAGCATGCTTCTTGGCCCATAATAAGTCTAAAGCTGTTTTATTATTAGAGTGAAGCGTTACTGCTCCATGCTAGAATTATTTTTGGCGACATCTACTGTCTCCTCCTCTTGAAACCATTCTCAGACCTCCTTCGGACTACTCTTTCGACAACCTACATGACTCGACGTTTGAAGTACGCGTGAATAAGCAGGTTCCCTTCACCTGACTTTTGAGTTTCGCTTTAGAAGTGTGAAGACAACGATTACGATTTTAATTCTAAAGATTTCAGTCTTTGTCTTTCGCAGAGAGTCCGTGCAACGGAGTCGTTTGTTCGTCGGACAGAGTTTGTGATGTTGGTCGAAATGGAAAACCGATTTGCGTCTGTAACGATAAGTGCGATAGCTACGGATCTCCCGTTTGTGGCAGCGACAACAAAACATACGCCAACTATTGTCTGCTTCGGAAGAAGGCTTGTACCAGCAGCTCAAGCATCCGTTGGCTCAACTATGGAAAATGCGTCGAAGGTGAGTGGGACTGCGATGAGTTGCATACGTTTTATTGGTTGTAAAGGTACAGCCTGCAACAATTATTAGATCACGAAAAGGATATCATGCCATAGCATAAAATAACAACCATGAAATCTAGCCCTAAACGCATCGCATTCTACATCATGTATGGCCGAACTAAAATCACAATTTACATGTAGTACGTTGTGCACATTCTGTACACCTTTCTTAGCTGCCTTTCCAAAATGAACGATGATATCTTTATACTAAAATATTTTAAATTTGTAGCATCCGTTTGCGACAAGATCTCCTGTCCACGAGACAAAAGATGTGCCATCAATGATGGTCGCCCAACTTGTGTCTGCATTGATGAATGTCTGTACTGTCAAAACCCTGTCTGTGGCAGCGATGGTTTCACTTACAACAGCGAATGCGAGCTGCTGAAGCAGGCTTGTACGACGAACAGGAATATTACGATGATCTACAGAAGAAAATGCGATCAAGGTAGGCGTTGTGCAATCCTTCACACATTCCAGGGTAGGCTGCAGCAGTGCATACTAGCAAGGAGCTAATTCTGTCGACCATTAATTTTGGTTGACTTGTGGTTGAGCGAAGTGATTGGAAGCATTTGGTAGACTGATGATAATCGATACCCTATTCAGCATTTTTCAGACTTCCCCCTCATCAGAGAAATAGGTTTAATAATTATTAGCACATTCATAACGCTTAAAACTACAATAATATTTATCAAAATATTGTCAGCAGTGATTAGTTCTGAATGTTTGCTTTCTTAGGTCTGACCTGCAGCGACATCACTTGTCCAACTGGTCGAGTGTGTGCCCTGAATGATAAGCAGCCGACTTGTGTCTGTAACACGGTTTGTTACTCCTATTATTACTCCTCTTCAGTCTGTGGAACCGACGGAAAGACGTACGACAACGAGTGTGCTCTTGTGAGGGCAGCATGCACGACCAACAAGAACATTAAAGTGGCCTACTACACTCCATGCACGAGCGGTAATAACACCTTGGTTTATATATAGAGAAATTTTTGCAGCTATGGCGAGGTTATAGTTCATTCGTTTATTATTAATAAACAAAAATAATTAACTTCTTGTTTATCAAAATGTGGTTTAGCAAATAGGTATGTGACAATATTGCGTTGGTGACTTTATTATAGAGGCTGGGAGGCATTGGGCCAATCCCATGTATGTGATTGTAGGTCCAAGAGACCATTCTTAAATACTCGTTTGCAAAATAATCATCATAGGTATGCGATCCAGAATGCTGCAGATGTAATGACTAACTTGCAAAGCGTACTAGCGATCATGTAGACCTACTTGATCTCTGATGCAGGCGCACATAATTATTAAGTAGTTGAAGTATTGCTTGAACAGGAAACATCCGATCATTTCATACAGGTAGCACATAGTCCCACCGGATGTTGGTAACATAAACTGATCAAGACACAGTAATGAGAAAGTGGACATGAATAACCTGTCAAAGGCAACTCGTCTCAGCATAAGCCCTACTTGTCTTGTCTTTAACCTTCCTCGATTCGAGGGTTAGTCGCTTCATGGACACGCCTTCGCCACTTTTTCCTGTCCTTCGTCTCCTTCAGTATCCTCTCGAATGCTAGTTCCATCCACGTGGTCTTCCTCTTGCCCTTGCTCCCGAAATTGTAGCCTACCTGTATTATTTCCTTTTCCATGCAGCCCCTGTTTCCTAATCAAATGACCGAAGTAAATGAGTTTCCTTCTTTTTATCGTGCTCATAGGCCCTACAATAGAACTGAAAGAATAGACAGGCATTCACATTCATTCCATGAATTTCCATTGTACCTTTTCAACAAACCACTATGGAGCGCTCCCAACCCATTTACGCCAAAGAAAGGAGACTTCAGAAATTTATGAAACAAAGTTTGATTGGTAAGATGTAATAAACGCAGCTTTGAAGGATGGAAGTCTTTCCATGTGGACGGCCCTACAACTGAGAAAGCTCGAAGTTGTCTGGTAGCTAAGCGAGCCCGAGGAAGTAGAAGTTGCTCTGTCATAGCAGAGCGAAGAGGGCGACGTGCTTCAACGTCATTTGAAGCGCGTGGATAGTCCTACACTCAATGATGGCGAGCACATGAAATGCAGGTAGCACAGCGATCCAGTCATTAACAACATTCCACTGAAGTACCTGAGATTACCAATCGTCTGTTATGGTTATGAACAATCCATGTTCAGGTCTGTATCAGCGATACTGCGCTGCCGCCAATTGCACGCCCGGTGGGTCACAGGGTTTTTCTTGACCTCCAACTTCAGTCTGTCACTGAGCCCTATCTATCGATTCTACGCATCGGTGGCAAAGTGTATTATCCACAGTCATAATTATGGACAGGAATTACGCTTCAAGCGACGCAACGCAGCTGAATCATGGTGCTTGCGGACCAAAGGCCAAGTCGAAGCGTCAGAAATACAACTTCGGGATGCATGTGGACTTGTTTGTGTGATTAGTTTCAAGCGAAACTGCTTTGATTTTTACGAACATGCCGGTATTCGTGCATACGATCGCATTATGGGATGAAACTTCAAAGTGCCAAAACGTTAGAGGAAATGAAAATAATATAAACAAAACAAATGCAGATTATGGTCTAAAGTCATTGCATATGACCTCAAAGTAAAATATTTAGCAGAATAAAATGTTGGGTGTTGTAGAAATTAGCACTGTTCTTTTCTTGATTTATCTGTTGTCGATTTCGTTGGTTTAGGTACAAGTTCAACCAGTCCGATACCATGCTACGGGTCATCTTGCGGAAAAACAACAATATACTGATACAACGACATCTGCAGTGAGGTATTTAATTTGACGTCATCTCATCATAAACGTCATCATGTGTGGTGTCACTGTACCATTCTAGTCTATTGACTTGTGTAGCAGCGTTACTGCACTTTGCATTTATCAATGGCCTTGATAGCAGCTTCGGTCATACACTGTCACTATTGACCAAACGTCTCTTAGGAGATGCTTCGCAGCTAGTTGAGAATTGGCATGCAATTAGTGCACGCATAAAAATCTTCAGGTGAGTTAGGTGGAAGTTTGTTTGTTTGTACGTGCACTTGTTATAGCGCCCCTTCAAGCTCTCCCTACTCAGAGGCGCTCCCGAATGCAGAGCGGACACTGCATCGGAGTTTCACGCCGAAGCGCTGAACAATTGTGAGTGAAGGACTTGCCCAAGGTCCTTACGCGGCGAGGTGCATTCGAACCTCGAACCTTCCGGCTTCAAGGCAACGACGCCACCACTACACCACCGCGCCCCACAAGTTGTGTTTTACGTGAACACCGCATCAACTTCGATGTCTGGTATTCGGTAAATGTCTAGTAGTTAACTTTGACTATTTCAATGTAAGTCTATTCTGCAACCATTCGGATGAATTTGAATAGTTTTATTCTCTTATTCGTGTCAGATGCGCAAAGACAACAGACCAACTCTTGGCATTTCTTTCGAGACTTTTGCATGAAGTATTTAGAATGGTTTCTCTGTTTTATTAAGGCGGCCTACAGTCTGGATCGAAAGACAGTCGAGAGTTGCTTCAGTCTGTCACTGGGATCGGACATTGGTTTTCCTCTTCGCTAATCTTGGAACGATCGTCTGGCAAAACAAATCCTGCTGTTTGCTTATACGCATAATCTAAGTTTTACTTATTGACAGCGTCTATTGATATAGCTTCTGCTTTGAGCACAGTGAAATTTATTATTCGATTGACAAACCAGCTCTTGACATTGACAACAGCGCTTAGAATCGTCGCCACATTTCAGAGCGAATCTTCACAGAATTCCGAGGATTCGAAATGTCTATTGACTATTGCTATAACTTTCAAATATCCGTAGTACATTGTTTTTTTCTTATCACTGATTCATTTTGACATGCTTGTGCTGCGAAACGTTTTACAGTTTTTCTATTTTCTCTCTCTCTTTCTGTCTCTCTTTCTGTGTCTGTTTTTCTTTTTTCTCTCTCTCTTTCTGTCTCTCTTTCTGTGTCTGTCTCTCTGTCTCTCTTTGTCTCTCTCTCCCGTTCTAGATAACGCTTGCTTGTAGTAGATACAATGGCTTGCAGCTCATTGTACGAAACGCTGAAAATAATACATTTTTATGTTCAAGTACAGTCATCGGTCAATAAAAGCAATGTGGTTAAATTCCTCATTCGACTTCTTCTCTACCATTGAGAGCGTCGATTATTACATTATATATAATTATATATTCGTTTAATCACAAAAACCAAGTGACACACCGCACATGGGTACATAAAGAGATATAGAAAGTAATATAAAAAGTATTTAAATAGTCTTCTTTAGTAAAGGTCATTCAGTTAGATAGGCATATAAATATAAGGGATGATTTTTCTTCACGTCGGTATAAAATACGTGGGATGAAATTGCCGTCGTCCTTTACAGGCAGCGAGAAATCGTGTGGTCGCTGACGAAGATTATAGCAGATTATAAACATAGGAGGAGGAGGAGGAGGAGGAGGAGAAGGAGGAGGAGGAGGAGGAGGAGGAGGAGAAGCAGTGGAAACAAAGGGTCGCTTGACGAGAAAGGCACGAAGATTTATAAGTGTCTAACTTCTCAAATCTAAAATAAATTTTCATAGATTTAGCATTGCAATTTTCCAAACTGTCAAGATTTCAAAATTTATATATATATATATAAGCAAATTCTCACAAATTTTAACTACGCGAGTTTCAAAATTTCCACATTGTAAGAATTCGCATCTCAACGAATACAGGATTCTAGAAATAAGAAACGAAGTGGATTAAGCAGCAGAGAATAAGAAGGAGTGGGAGGGTTCGATACTTAGTGGTATGAATTCTTCCTTCTCTCATCCCGCTTAAGAATTTTCATTAGATTTTCAACAAACTTATAGTTTTAGGTGTATGAAATTAATAGTCCTAGCGTTGGGTGCGACTCTGAGTCATGGAAAAAGATGGGAGTTCGTACGAATTAGGAAGTGGATTACTCAACAACAAACCCTAACCCTAACCCTTACCGGTCATCATGTGTCACACAAAAATTATTAGTTTCAATTAAATCCATATCATTATCGTTATTGTATATTCGTTTAATTGAAAATCAGACAATTCCGGGTGACACACCGCACCCGGTTACCTGTCAAAGATGTTAAGATAAAACACAGAAATAATAATGTAGATAAGCATAGTAATAATGTAATAAAAACTTAAAAAATAAATAAGGTAAAGTAGCGGCAGCCGTAAAAGGCGCCTATCTGTTTGGTATTAGGAGAAAAGGATTCTTGAATAACCATGACGTTCTGGTAAAGATGAACTCGGAAGGATAAATGCCGATGTTATACTCCTGTTCGCAGTAAAAGATGATGAAAGTTGTTATAATTATGCGTGTAGACTTAGTCCAAAACGACCGACAGCGAAAAACTCTTGAATAACGAGGCAGTTCATTGTTAACATACAGGCGACAGCCATGTGGTTAAGATTGTAGGTGTTGAAATCGTCCAAAAACGCGCGTTACTGTCATGTAGCATTTTATGTATACTTATGACTTAGAAGTTATCGGTATTGATAACTACTGACTACAGAATTGGTTAAGTGGGAAACTTAACTACATGTACCTAGTTGTTAAGCTAGCTCACTGGAGATTTATGTTAATGCGACCTAAGAGAGGTATTGATAACCTTGGCTATATCTAGAATAAGAAGACAAGTTGATCTAAATATAATTATAAAATATGGTACACACTAAATATAACATTTCAGAACTCACTAAACTTCGTTACATGAATTAGCTCTGAATGACAAATTATAAAATTACTAATTCGGCAATAAACATTACATAGCCTACGAAAATGTCCTTAGAAGTTAATTATCTCACCAGAATCCGACTTACCCGAGAAACGACCCCAAACCTTTATTACCCAAATTTAAATTTCCCTCTAATAAAATTCTGAACAAGCCCCGATTTATCCATGAATGTCTTCGTCGTCGTCGTCATGACCATCTTCATTGCTGCGGATCGGGGATCAGAGTCGACGACGCCATCTTCCTGAACACATCTATTTATTACAACTCAGCTCCGATGCAATAGAGAGCGGAGTCAATCAGATCTTTTCTGGCATAAGTTCACAGGTGCCAGTCTGCATTGAGCAGAGTGAACCCCTTTACCTAGAAAGCACTGAAACCTCAGCTCATTTACATAAACACGCCTTCCCATGTTATTTAACACACGAGTAATTACATGTATATCTTGCTAAACATTATAATTATTATATTTTGTCCCTTTATATAATTTATAGAATTTAGCCCCATGACAATACTCACAGTTTCCTCGGGAAGCATCACATAACGAAACAGGTGGCAGAATTTAAAATCCAAGTTTATTTTATTATCACATACAGCTCACAAATTAAATCTTTATCGATTAATTGGAGCTCACTGTTTGTTTTAATTGAGGATAACATAACCAAAGTCAGAGGAGAGTATGCAGCGTAGCGATTGTTCAATTCCGCTGCCGTAATCTGACTGGTTTATTCGACTTCGGTACACAACTGATCCCTAGTGATGTGTCGTGGGTTCTTGTTCTCAAGCTCCGTCCTGCTTGAACGCCATATCGCTGCTACTAAAGTAGGGGAGAGTGCTACAAGACGCCCAGGGCGAATAGGGCGTCCACCCTCTTTAAAACTCGTCGATAGACACATATTCGTATTTCAGTGGTCTCATTTCATGTAGCGACATCTTGTGGACTTACAAGAAGCCCACGGGCGTCTTGAATACTGAGGAAGCATGGAGATTACAAGAAGCCCATGGGCGTCTTGAATGTATGCTAAGCATAGAGATTACAAGATGCCCACGAGCGTCTTGGATACCATTAGCAAATGGCCAAAAATCGGTGCCTACCATGACAACACCCTCTACTCATCAAGATTCTGAGCCTACAGATTTATCACTGTTTATTGAATCTATTTTACCTCGCCCAAAACCAAGAGATTGAAGAAAGAAAACCCAGTCAGATGCCATTTCTCCATATAAAAAGTTAGGTTACCAGAAAGGCAGGAAAGACACAGATGAGAATAAAGCTAAACAGACAAAATCTATTGCTATCTTTAAGGACACTAGATCTCCAGAGACAGTCGCAAGAAAAAATAAAATGAAGGAACTAAAGAATAAAAAGAAATTCACATGAAAGGGAGAAAAGCTATATATAATTATGTGATGTCCTTGAACTTTTGCTAAACAAGAAAACTAAGAAAAAGCGCAGGTTTGTCTCAAGAGGAGATGAAAAATGTCTAATGTTCGGCGAACGTTTTGGTGATAGTACTACGGGGGAGAAATGGATAAAAAGCAGGAAGTGTAAGGGTTGGTGTCATGAAGAACGTAGACCTACAGATAGATAAAATCCAACAGATTTGTGTGACTTTTTTAGCCTGTGTTTAGAGTGAAATTGACAATAACGACTTACCACATGAGGTTGGAGTTTTTGCTTATCGTGCTTTGATTTGTTTTGTACCTCTAGGAGCGTTTTGGTTTGGTTCAATTTGTTTAGCTCTCATGCAGTTTACTGGTTTACTATAAAAATGCACGATGCAATATCACTAGCTTGAGTCAATTTCCATGGGCATCTTGTAGTATAGGGTTCCTAAGACCTCCAGTTTGGAGGTGTCTACTTTTTTAAATTTACACATCGGATCTTATTGAATTGAGTTCTATAGTTGCTGTCATTGCTTCATTATTGATCATTCTTGGCATTTGGGACAAACATGATCTTCTCTTGGAATCAACACAGACGAAAAGTGCAATTTCCGTTAGCATGGGCATCTTCTGGCACTCTTCCCTACAGCAACCATAGATCGCATCAACCTGTTCTTTTGTCAAAGCAGAAATGGTTGATTTCTCTTATGCTTCAAGTAGGGTCCCTGCTGGTTGTTTTCACTTCTCGGGGCGATAGAATTTCTCTATAGCCAGTAGTATATTAGATTGGCAAAAACATGCCAACGTAAATATCTATTCTTTCTTTGTCTCAGCCGTACTGAGGTCTAGAATGTCTCACCCTCGCGTGCCTGCTGATTTCATACCGATGACAAAAGCCAATTCAGATGTCATAAGAAACGACCAATTCGTCTTGCATTTAGGATGCGACCTCCATTCGCCACTGATCACTTATTGAGTCATTGGAAAAGAGTTGTTGACATTGTCCAAAACTTCTTTCAGATCCTGTATTATATTGTTCCAAACGAGTGAATCTTGTTTTAGCCTTTCTGATTAAGAAGGATCTTTGCATATTGATCGAGCGTCCGCTTTCTATGCAAAGTGTCCCTAGATTTCTTTGTCGAATCAGAGGACACTATTATTACGAAACTGGTGTCTTGTAATCAGGGGCTTCTATCCCCATGCATGGCAATTTGAGTGAAAAACATGGAAATCAGAAATGAAGCGGGATATTCTATCCCTCTGAAAGCTATTCGATGGATGGAATATACCGGGTTGGAGTATTTTGGTGGATAAACCATTCTGTCCCAATAATTTTAAAATGGGTAATATTGGTAAATTTATGCTGTAAAAAATTTAAAGTCACACTAAATGTTTTAAATGTCATAAGTAATGTTCAGGGCAAGGCAAAAAAATTGCTCTAAAAGCAAAGCAAACAAAATTATTTGGTAGGAATAAATATGCCTGTTGGCGTCATTGTTCAAAAAGAAAATTGAGTTTTATTTGCGATGGCAAACACTCGCGGAAGTTTCAGATTCTCTTCATCTGCCCCAGAAATTTCTTTCCCAAATGAATTTGTTCACAAATGATATTAATTTTAGATAAAATGATACCGTCATATTTTGGGTGGGGGGGGTCCCGTAGCTCAGTGGAGAGAGCACTGGCAGTTAAACTGAGAGTCATCCGCGCGACCCGGGTTCAAGCCTCGCTCAGGGCATCAATTTATTAAAATTTATGTTAGCTGCCATTGGCACTTTGCTGTTGTGTGGCTTGACTCGGGATCTGCTAAAAATAAAGATAGCCCCTCCCACTTCTGGCTTGGCCGACCAGAAGTGATCCAGTACTTAGGCCATTAGTTAAGTTACCGAACCCACTGCTGTAAAGCCGACCTGCGTGTCGTGCTACTGTGGGCCGTATTTCGTATAACATGCACTTGTAATCATTCTGCGGTGTGTGAGATTGAAGCATTAAAAGGAATATTATTATAGAGTGATATTATAGTGAGCATAATTATTATCTGTTTAGATTAAGAAAAATTATATTAAGAATTTTTTTTTTAAATTTGACAGTCTTAAATTTGACGGATGACACAGAGTAGTAGCCATATGATTATCTACACAAATTTTTTGTATATAATCACATGGCTACTACTCTGTGTCATCTGTCAAATTTAAGACTGTCAAATTTCAAAATGTTTTTTTCTTTGAACACTTAGCAAAATATCATTGCAACATTGTATTGCATTGTATTGCATCGTTCTGTATATATATAAATTTTTATAGCGCCTTTCACAATGCAGACACTGATCAGAGGGGCTAATCGCATGGCTGCCTAATTTTGGTAGTTTAGCAGTTCTTGCTGGGTTTGTATACCATTTGTAACAATTTCTGCTTATTGTGACTTAGTTGGTAATTCACGATGAATTTAAAAAGTAAGCTGTATAATTATTTTAGTCCCGTCACCAATTATCTATATAAATAAAGAGAAGATTCTGTGTGTCTGTCTGGCTGTTTGTTCGAGATGCATTTCCACAGTTTTTGAGCTTTTCACTCCAAACTTTCACTAATATGAAGGTCTCGGCATGAGACACAAAGTCGAGGGTTGTGATTCTCCACCACCATGGGGGTCAGGGTGGGGGCGAAACCCCCAATTTGTTTTTCAATAAAACGCAGCTATTGATATGAATTTTTTTTACCTAGAAAGCGGGCCATCAGAACCACCCGGATCAGTGGTTGACGAATCTCTACAACCATGGAGGCCAGTTTGAGGGGGAGGCGAAAACACTAATTTTCATTCACTTGCCATAGTTTCGCAGTTAGACAGATTTTTACACGGGCCACCTCGCCTCCACCCAGCACACATCTCGGTCCGCAAAGGCTGGGTGGGGCAAGGGTGGGGTGGGCGGGGACGGTGGGTAATAAAATTTTCCATAAAACTCTAATTTCACGGGTGGCGCACTGGTACTGGTGGAGGTCGTAGTGTGGTGGGGTGGGGAATGGTGGGGTGGGGAGGTGGGGGTTGGTGAGGTGGGGTGAAGGTGAGGTGAGGGGTGGGAGTGAGGGGGAATTTTCACGAAAATCATAATTTCACGGGTGGCGTACTGGTGCAGGTTGGTGTGGTGGGGGAGAGGGTGGGGGAAGGTAAGTGGGGGAGGGATTGGGGAGGGATTGGGGTGGGGTTGGGGTGGGGTAGGGGTTGGGGGTGGTTAGGGGCGTGGGGGTGGATGGGTGGGGGTTAGGGGTGAGGGGAAATTTTCTGAAAACCATAATTTCACGGGTGGCGGTGCTGGTGGAGGTCGGAGTTTGGTGTGGTGGGGAGGGGTGGGGGAGGGGTGGGGTGGGGTGGGGAGGGGTGGGGTGGGGTAGGGGTTGGATGGGGAATTTGTCCCAAACCCAAATTTCACGGGTACGTTCCGGTGTAGGTTGGAGTGTGGTGGGGTGTTTTGGGGTGGGGGTTGGGGTGTGTGGTGTGGTGTGGTGGGGTTGTGGCCGGGAGCGGGTCGAATCTTAAATTTCCCGGGCAACGCTGGATGCCCCCAGCTAGTTTATTATAAATGTCCAGCAACAGCAGAACTGTGTTTCTGAACTTGATACATAAAGAAGTCGTTATTTTAATTATAAGTATTGTATTGAAATCTTAATCCACTTTTTTATCAGCACTGGACTAGTCAATAGGACAATTGCATTCAGATGACATTATAGAATATTATCATCACAATGTAGAAATGTACATAAAGAGCAATTGCTGTTATTTAATTATATCTATTAAAGTCTCAGAGCCCTCTTGTCAGTACTGAAATTGTATAGCAATTGTTTTCAGGAGGCAGCTTAAAGCGCTGCCATTGCAATGCGGAAATTGAAAACATTTCTTCCTGTTACACGAAGTCGAATTGGTTAGCACTGCCGATCTGTAAGGCAAAGACCTTGCCCCAGTGCAGTCCAACCTGTGACCCGCGAGCTGCATAAGCTGATTTTAATTGGCCCACCCACACTAATGAAATTTTGGAAAAATGTAAATTTTGGGAAAATTAAGAAAAACAAATCTCAGGTCAAGCTGCCTAGCCATAAGTTTGCGAATAATTGTCTTATTATTCGACAATGTGACGCCAAGATCCAGCTCCCACGACGCAAGCGTTGTGATAATTCCATAGTAAATTTTCAAACAGCTCAACAATAACTGTCAATAAGTCACTCTGTGCAAGTTTTCAGCTTTTATAATTTCTCACATTATTGTCAATTTCACAACTAGTTTGTATAATTATTATTTTTCTTCACCTTATTCTATTCTATTCTGTGGATGTCTAGCACTGATCCACAGCGACCTATGTTATTGACTTGTGCGTGCACAGCTGAATCGTCAGTTAAACAGAATTCTCTAACCATGTTAACTTGTAGTGTTTGCGCATGTGAATTTTATGTAAATTGCCTGTGTATTCCATAGTAAATTTTCAAACAGCTCAACAATAACTGTTTGCATTAGATTACGTGTGTTGTTTTGAATTCCACATTGCGGCCCTCACCTTCAAGAAAAGGTTATTCGATGGCCCACGGTGTCAAAAAGGTTGGATTGCACTGCCTTACTCTGTCGATTGAGACCCTTTCGATCACTGTGAAGTGTGTAAGACTGTAAGGACTCATCGCAAGTCCTTTATTTACAATCGCTCAGCGCAATAATGCTGGTCTGTCGTATGTTAGTGAATGGTCTTCTGAACTGTCATGGAGGGATTGCGACATAATAAACGAAGTTGCACTGAATGATAGATCCTCTGCCCACTGAAGAAGAACGACCCGCCCTAGACACCTTTCCAGTCCAACGTTCAAACGCTTCAAAAGCTGTTGTTATGTTTCGCATAGACACGATTCAGAGAAAGCACCTTTTGTGTCTTTATTTGTTGAAGTCTACTTCAGATGTTTTGTTGCTCGTCTTAGCGTCTTAATTATATACAACAGTCAGCGAACTCTAAAAAATAGAGTAGGGCTCAAATGAAGGTGCAGTGGACCATTCAAACGATCACGACCTGTTGATAGAGAAGTTAAACTGAGTCTATGAGTATAATCCAGGTCAAATAGAGGATGAAGGAAGTAGGACTACGGCGGAAGAATAGGAAGATGAAATAAATGTGTACATATGAACGAAAATATAATATAAATGATAAATATTCAAGTAAATTAATAATGCTTAGGCATGAAAACTGTTATTCGCTAGGTGACACTTTTGAACCGGTGGGGGAACCAGTTGACTTTCGGTCAGGACGCCATTAATTTCCACTTAGGTGCGAATTTCCGGTTTATCATTATCGGGGTTTCATTTCTGATGCGTCATTTCCGGGCCGCATTTTCGGATACGCAGAGTACTTCAGATGGCTAGGGTTAGGATCAGGGATCTTAAACTCAACCTTGTCCTACTTGCCTTTACCAGATTATGCAACAACCATGACCTGATTAAGTAGGCTAATTATCTTGACCTGATTACGTCATTACATTGAACAGTCAACTTCTATGAAACTATGACGTCACTTGACATAGGCTGTGCTCATACTATCAGTTCAACACCTACTCACGTAAAATGCCTGTAAGCTTACCGCACGACTGACGACACACGATCGGAATAACCCTTCAACGGGATTTCCAACTTCAGCCAGCCACTGAAGGAGAGCCACAGCAAATTTTCTTAGAATATTATTGATATTCAGACTTTGTGACCATTCTGTCACAAACACGATTCGCATGAAACATGCTTTTTTCCTTTTACTGAGGGCTAGAATGTCGTGCCATCGCGTACCTGTTGATTTCATCGAGATGACAAAAACCTGTTGAAAAGCAGACAAGCAAAACAGACAAACATCTTTTGTCGCTCTTTGAGACGGCAAACATACGTCATGTTCGCTATGTCTTGCATATAAGCGACCTTCTCTCGCACCTCATTCATTCATTGGAAGCAACTGGTTCCTAAACGATCTTCAACAGCCGACATGAAAAGGAGCGTCGTGAAAATCGTCTGCTACGTCGCAGTTCTTGCCAGCTTTGCACCGTGGCCAGGTAGGCTACATAGATTCTGGAAGATGCCATTGATATTTTATAACTCCACTTAAGGCATAGTTGTTTCAAACGTTTTTTATATTCTTTCCTGAAAACCAAATTGGTTTCTTCGTTTCTGTTTTTATTCGTGTCGTTCTATTCCGGTTTTTTAAATATTTTGTATTTATTTATTTATTTACTGTCCGTTATTAATTTCCTTAATTTGTTTCTGATATTCCTTACGTTTTCACCATATTCTGAAGAATCCAGCTAGCCTACCTGATGTCATTTTAATCGCTTAACATCATCGTTTTGTACATGCATGTAGTAAGTCAGTACAAGAAGTGAAATTTATAAGAGTTCTTTTGATATTTACATCTTAGGCATGTGCTATATAATTAACAATTTTATGTAGGCCTATTGTATAGGCTTATAATTTGGTACAATATAGGCCTATAATTTGGTACACATCTAAAGTTGTTACTTTTTAATTGAATTTAATCGTGTTATGCTTATCAACATGATCTTATGCGAACTCAGGCCTGTTTTCACAATTTAAATTTGAAAGAATGCCTTCAATTGTTCTCAATTTCTTATCTAACCAAAGTTATAAGAAAAAATAATATTGTAGCCTAGATTTCGTCACTTGTAATTAAATTTGACTTGCTAGAAAAGTTGTGAAATTTGCCGATTAATAAAAAATTCACAAACAAGGTTTTTAAGTTTAAAATGCAGTTGAAGATGTTATAAAGTCAAATTATTTTCCGTTTCCATATTTTTTGTCGTTTTTCAGTTTTATATTTTTTTAATAAAGCGACGTTTCCCATTTTTTCCTGATTCCATTGCTTTTCACATCCATGGCTTCAGGAGCGCTTAGGGAAGACGAGCATGAGCAGTTATGGTAAGACAAGCAAGATGGTGCAAAGGTAAGATAAGTCATGGAAAATGTAGTGCGTTTCATGATGTACTGGATGACATTTCTTTGAAACTTTTACTGCATCACTTCTTGTGATGACAGTTAAATGTAGGATTTTAATCGTGTTTTGATTGCTTCTGTATTTGCGTAAACAGTCATTTTCTGTAACTGTTTCATTTGTAGAAACGTCAGCGTTTACTCAATACACCACTCAGCCCAGCACCACATTCAACCCAAAAGGTCGGTCCATCTCCAATTGTCACCGCCATCACCATTTTGATATGTCATAATCAATTTCAGCATTATCAATTTTGCCGTTCTGTGATTTTTCATATTTTAGTTAGGCTATGTTCCTCCAAAAATTGAAACAAATGCGGAAAAGCGGGTCTTGGTAATTTGGCACCATAGACTTGTTGTTCAGAGCACACGTGTCTCAATTTTCTAAACTTTCTAAAGTAATTGTGTGCCTTGCATAAATTGTTATACATATTCGTTTATTTCAATACACAACAGACAGAACGCTATAGTTTTACATTAACAAAATTAACAGTATAGCTGCTTAAAGCTTATGGTCAAAATAGTTGGTAGGCTACACGTTTTTGAATAACATTCTTGGGATGAAGTTTAACGAGTATTTACTGGGGAGGATGAAATTGTGAGCCCTTTCTCTAAAGTCATATAATGGATCACGCTGTAGTGGAAAGAGGTTACGGAGGACATGAAGTTCTTTTCCCTGAACAACTTCGAAAAACAACTTGTCAGCCTCTTACGCTAAAGTTTCTGCTGTGCATGTAAGTGCATCAGGATGTAAACAACCAGCTACCGATTTGCACGCAGCTTGTGATATTTTAATTATTCTGAACTTAGTTCAGCATGATTTTCGACTTTCTTGTTATCTCTAAGACTGCCATCTGGTCGCCAATGCTCTCTTGCATGGCGCCTCTGAACTAATACTACAGTACTATTGAATAAATATCTATATAAAGAAGAGAAATAGCCTAGGCATCTATGTCCCACAAAAACTTTTGATCCACTTGACCGATTGCTCCCAGATTTCCCACAAATGCTTTTCAGCACCCGAAAAAGCATAGAAGGTTCGCGATCCCAAAATCCTGCCACTTCCCGAGATAGAGCCATTTTCAATTTTGAATTGGTAATTCACGCTGTAAAACTAAAATGGCCATTTCACCGTTGTACATTTTTGTCATGTCGGCGTTGCTCTTATAACGTCATTTTATCGGCGTCATTTAGTGACGTCACATCAGGTCGAAGGCGGGAAACACGCAATTAAAGCGGATTCACTTATATTAATGACTAGCTGAACTACCCGGCGTTGCCCGGGAAATTT
The DNA here is from genome assembly GCA_949752735.1 of Lumbricus terrestris. NCBI lineage: Eukaryota > Metazoa > Annelida > Clitellata > Crassiclitellata > Lumbricidae > Lumbricus > Lumbricus terrestris. The sequence continues at coordinate 385,617 of OX457048.1, read as the reverse complement.
CGATTTTTAGTTCCCAGTCACGCCTGACCCCGCTCCCACGCCGCCCTTCTCACCTCGTCTTACATCGGCCCCAACCCGGTCCCACTCTGGTCGCCATTCCCACCTCGCCTTCTTCCATCGGCCCCAACCCAGTCCACCCACTCTGAGTGCCCAGCGTTGCCCGTGACATTTAGGTTTTCGGTTCAACCCAGCTCACACCCGTCCATGTTTACGCTATAGTCAGCATTTTGCAAAATCGTGTGTCAAAAGATCTGCCCTCATCGAAAAATGAGGTTAAAATCTATTGGTTTGTTGAAAACCGATCGGCGAAAACTATTGCGTCTTAAATAGGCTAGTGATACATACGACACGGTATAGATATTAATTAACGGCACAAAGCCCTATAATTTTAAAATCGGCCGTGACGTCATTAATGTACTGGTTTCAATCATCAATATATCATGGATGGTTTCAATGTCTGTTGAAAATATGGTTGAAAGCAAATGGCGTCTTAAACACAGCGTTAGGATTGGATGGAAAATGAAATGTTTCAATCTCGGGAAACGGTAAGATTTTTGGATCGCGAAGCCCGATAGTGATCCCCGGTGATGCTAAAAATATTTTTGTAAATATTGAGAAAAATCGGTCGGGTGGATAAGAAGAAAATTGTCTTATTAAATAGATACGACTTCTATTTTATATTAATGATAGTAGCCTAATAACGGATGATCGCCGCAGGGTGAGACAGATTTGTGACAATACTAATTAATATTGTATGGTATCTGAACGATTATATAGCGCCTCTTGCATTGCGGTGGGCCGAGTTGGAGGCTGTGTGTGGCGGAGTGCGGCATACCCATTGGAGTGGCAGATGGTTCAAATATGTTTTATGTTGATTGTAGGTACACCATGCGAGGGTGTAATCTGTTCATCGGGCAAACGTTGTGGCGTGGATGAGAACGATAAAGCTGCGTGTGTCTGTGATGCAAGCTGCTACGAAGATAACTATCGAGTCTGTGGGAGCGACAACAAAACCTATTCGAGCTATTGTTCGCTGACTATAAAGGCCTGCCAAGCCAGCAACAACGTCACGGTCAGCTACTACGGCCCGTGTACATATGAAGGCAAGAGTCGCTGCTGTTTATATTATAGGTGCTATACAAATGCTCAACGACATAGGTACATTAGAGGTAAAGGAGGTGTAGTCGTATTCGTCAGCTCAAAGTTTCGATAGCAGAACTCTAAGACTAAAAGTAAGGCGCCTGCTAAGTCAGATCAGAAGTGTTGTCGATTAGACGAAGTCCATTGGTGATGCAAACCGTCGAGTATGGAAAGGAAGTTGGACGGGAGATGATCAGATGCAGTATGGCAATATATCTGTAATGTGTGAGACTTTTATTTGAATGGAATCATGCGCACTTTTGAGCAATTATTTTTAGCAGATGGGGATGGGTGAGGCGTTTCGTCATGAGTGGATAATTTTCAAAACAAATTCCCCAGATTGAGGTACAGTGTGGAGTGTGGAACGACTGGAGAACTTGAGGTGACTATTCACTTGGTAACTGACGAGAGTTAGGTGATCAAGATCAATTGACCTGAGTTGTTGGGTGGTGAAGATTGTTGAATGTAAGCCTACATGGATGCTACATGTAGATGTTTCTCTTCTGACAAATTTGCATTTTATAGTAAGCGTATACCTGTTGCTTCGCGTTATAAGCTTACATTTGCAAGATGTTTATAGAATATTGCTATGTGAGGATATCGGCATTCGTATTGAAACGACGAGGAACCTCTGGCTTTACTTTGACCGATTTATCGTTTGTAAAGTAGCTGAATGCATCTGTTCTGCTGCTTTTCCTACCATCCTTTAGCTTCCATATGCTACGGAATTGGCTGTTCGCCAAACAAGGTGTGTGCTGTTGCCGGCAATCGAGCGCTCTGCGTCTGCACTACGGACTGTCCACCCTACAGCCAACCAGTTTGTGGAAGCGACAACCAGACATACCTCAATTATTGTGACTTAGGAAGGCAGGCCTGCTTGAACAATAAGAACATCACGATCGACTTATATGGCGAATGCAAACAAGGTAACAAGTCATTTGGCTCATACGAATGTTTTTTATGAACAACAATTATTGTTTGAGAAAACACGGTAATTATTATAGCATTAAATATAGTTCCATATGCAGGGTGTGATTTGCCGGGGGGGTTGTGGGGGTCGGACCCCCTCTTTGCTATGGCCCGACCCCCACACTTCCACCTCCAAAAAAAAGGTGTGGGGGTCCAATTTCGACCCCCTCTTTTGGCAGTGCGGGCGGCCAGTGCCACAAGAGGGGGACTGCAAGCAGTTAGTAGGACTTATTTGTTTCATTTCCTCATTCGTTCAACACTTGACAGGTCACAGTTGACACAAAGTTTCAAGTTGTACTGTTGTGACGTTGTCCGGTCCCGTCGACTCCCGTGACAGTGACACAATTTCCCAAATGATCAAATTTCAGAAACTGTGGAAGCCTTAACGTTTAGGCATACTGTTCAAAGATTGTGAGGCTCTAGAGAAGAAGAAACAAACAACAAAAACAACAAAACTGAGCGATAATAGATGATTGTATCATTTGTATTTCTTTTCACGATTTCTGAATGCTAGTCAAATCTGGATGAAAAAGGCTGTAAGTCACTGTTAAAATTTACATAGCCTCAATAGGAACACAAATATCTTCTTATTAAGAAAGTTCTTATTTGAAGTTATTTCTTGTGAGTTGTTATAAGAACAGTATTTAGTTGATGCGTTACAGCTTGTGACTTGTGAAGTTCCGAGCACTTCGTTCATCCTAGGACCTTACTATTGTTTTATTATTTTGAGTGCTGAGTCTGCTGACTGCTGAGTATTATTCTCACTTTGCGTTGTACTAACTATAGTGCAACATAAGTGAATATTATAGTGCCACTATGGCACTATAAATGAATACCCATATGTCTTTGCTCCATGTTTATGTGTTTTCCATGTTAAACAAAAAAAAAGTAAAACAAAAATTTCAATTGGACTTTGTTATTTTTCTCATATTTTAAGTCCAATTGGGAGTGGTTTTTGTATTATTTTACTTCTAATTTAGAGCAAGTTTATGCAGTAGGCCTACTGTGTTTGTTTACAATGAAAGTTGCTAATGACAAGTTAATTAAACTTGAAAACTACTGGGTTAACGAACAGAAAAACTTCAAACCCTTTAACATAAATAACATGTTAACTGATCTTTAAAAAGGTGATATTATTCAATTCACTTTCAATAGAAGATTTTGCTTTGGATTGCACCAAATCAATAGCGGCCGGGGCTCCGCCCCGGACCCCGCTGGGGGAGCTTACGACGCTCCCCCAGACCCCCTAGTCGGATATGCTCCGCAGTCGCCGCGGCGTATTTTGGCCCCCCCCAAAACAAGGACATTAAGCCGACCCCCACACTTCTTTTTTGACAAATCACACACTGTCCATATGTATTAATATATAAAAAAATATGATTGCACTCATAGGGTGTCTAAGTAGGATGATGATAGAAACAGCAAACAAGACTTAATAGGAAATTATATTATGATTGAACGAAAAACTGATATTTCATCAAGAAAAGTCCTAATTTGCAAAGCAATTCTAATTTCTAAATTTGCCTGGAAAAACAGTATCAGTCAGAGTAGCAAAATGTTTGGGAGATTTAACACTTTATTTCGCATAGATGCTGTTTAAAGTAATAATCAACAAAATAGAAAAAGTATAATGCATAACTCAGAACAGGCCTACCCTAACTGTGCTCACAGGATTTTAAAAATAAAGATGCAGGATTATGAGCGCCATTTAAAATTGGTCCATAAAATCCCAAGTGATTTCCAACCTTGACAATTATTTCGTTGTTCTTTCTTTATAGCGACCGCGTGCGATGGATTTCCGTGTGCAAATGGAACGCAGTGCGCAATAAATGAAAACAAAAAACCAGTCTGTGTTTGTACCGATACGTGTCCCTACTCGACTGACATAGTCTGTGGCAGTGATGGTCGAACATACGGCAGTGAGTGCGAGCTCTACAGGGAAACATGCAATTCGGGCACTAACACTCAAATAGCTTATAAAGGCTACTGCATCGAAGGTAAGTTGCTTTTTTAAGCAACAACGTCAATTTTTGTTTAATAAAATTGAAACTTTGAGGTTTTAGAAGTTTGGAGGATTTAGGAACCAGAAACGGCAGGAGATTGAAGGGCATTTAAATCCTTTTCAGAAACTTCATCGAAGTGTAGACGATGAACCTATTTTTTTATATAACATACTCTCCTCCTAAATACACTGACAATTTCCATGCGTGAACAAGCAGCTGCATATTATCAAGAAATATTTTGTGAGACAACCATTGGGCTATTTTATAAAGACCAAAGTCTTAAACATGATCTCTGTTCAGTGCCTCTCATAATTATACACGTGTCTTGATCGTCGCAGGATCTGTTTGCTCTGGTTATCATCAATGCCCAAAGAACAAGCAATGCAACGTCAATCAAGATAATAAACCAGTTTGCGTCTGCAAGACGTCCTGTCCCTCTGAATATGATCCGGTTTGTGGTAGCGACGGAACCACCTACACCAACTTATGTTATCTGGAGAGACGAGCATGCACCACTGGTAGCAACCTTACGATGGTGCGGAAAGGTCAATGCAGCTACGGTAAGACGATAGATGACGAATGCTATTTGGGCAAACAATTAGCTGCTAATTTAAAGGACTGGATGTCCAACTGTTAAAGATAATTTCAAAAGCTTGTCAAAAACGACACAACATTATTATTTTAATTAAGATGGATGGTTGGATGGGTGGAGATGGATGGATGGATGGATGAAATAGTTACAACAGATGTTATTTGTAGGAACACATGTCGCAGATTCTCAGAGTTCATGGTCATTGTAACTTGTAACAATTCACCACTTAATACTTTTACTGCTAAGATGCTTGCCATTTTAAAATTATTTATAAGTGCATTCACACGCTGACTAATGTCGCATAATTTTATCTTCTTTTTGAATAGTAGTTAAGTTATATCTTTCGCATAGCATGGTTACAGCAGTTGAACATTTGTCATTTTGCAAAGGTAGGAAATGCGTGAATAGCTCCTGCTCAACTGGACTCGTTCCTTCTTTAGTGAATTTTGCTCCTTATTATGATCTACTGTGTTATTACAGTAACGAAGAAGTTGACATGCCATTATTCAGTTTGTGTAATACCATGACTGAGTTAGTGCACATACTTTGTGAGCAATGCAAATGTCTTATGTCTTATTGTTCTGATGTACCTGGGACAGCCTTGAACTGGTTAGCTTGTGATCTGAGTGAGGCATCAGCGACATTCGGTCTAAACCCACTGAATGCACTGCTGAAGGTGTACCACAGAGATCGGTCCTTGTCCATTTATTCTGTACAGTATTTACCTCCCAAATCAGTCGTAAAGCTAATCACTTTTGGTTACATTTCGTGCATTATGCGGATGATACTCAGCTCCAAATGTCTCTGATATACACTGATCAGTCTTGAAAACTTACACTTGAAGAGTGCCTTTCATCTATGTAGGTCTGTTTATGTTTAGATGGCTTGGCTATAAACCCAGACACGTCTGAGACAATTTTGTTTGGGTCACGCCAACGCATGGGTTCTTTCCCTTCTCTTTCTGACATCAACCTCGCAGAATGTGCGGTTACAGTATCAGCTCTACTGCCCAAACACTTTGTTTATACTCTTTGCTCAGTGCTCACATTCTGCCGCATGTAAAAAAAACTTTGTAGATCTTGTTTCCATCAAATCATGGCAATACGTCAATTACGGAATCTCAGAAGGAAATAGTCAGTCGTCAGAGGAAAATGTAGTTATGCATCTATAATCTTTAAAAGATAAGGAAGCGAGACAGGGGCGGATCCAGTGGGGCCAATCCGGCCATGGCCCCCCATTTAGAAATTTCTTTATTTTTTACCAGCTATTCTGTCCCGAAAAGTTGACTTGGCCCCCCCCGCGAGTAGCTCCGAATGTCCGTGCCGCGCAGTGGCGAAGAAGGTCATCAGTGTTTCGGGTGGAGGCCGGATGGAAAAGGTATGTTTTGGGAAAATTTCAGGCTGATGACTAAAAAAAAAAGGTCATCAACTTTTTCGGCGGATGGAGACGGAAATTTTGTCCCACCCCATCGAACATTTCTGTATCCGCCCTTGAAGCGAGAGCGGAAGTCGATTTGATTCCATTGGAGCAGAGGCGTGGGGTTACCCTGGAGTGAAAGCCGGCCTTATGACGGCTTTCACTAAGAATACGTCGCAGACTTCAGCCTGTTCCTTGTCTCCTCTCACCTTGGTTATAATTCTCGTTCGATTTTCGAGGCTATTTCAGACTTTGAACTTCATAAGCTGCAACGCATCCAAACCTCCTAAGCTCGTGGAATTCATTCATTCATTTATTCATTCATTCGGACATTTATATAGCGCTCCTTCAAGAAAAACTACTCAGAAGCGCTCCCAACTCCAGCGCGCACAAAAAGAACAGTTTTAAGTTTAGTAAGGAAGGATCCTGGTAGAGTCCCAGGGTGTAGGCGTGGCTCAAAAGGAAGGCCATTCCAGACCACTGGTCCAACCACAGAAAAGGCTCGATCCTTCATGGTAGTAGTACGAGCAAAAGGAACTAAGAGGACTCCCCTATCAGCAGAGCGTAGCTGACGACGTCCTTGGATACCCAATTTAGAGCTGCATAGCTCACGGAGGTAAGTTGGGGCAAGGCCCTGACAACATCGCCATACCAATGCAGCTACCCTGAACTCGATACGCTGGCGAATAGGGAGCCAGTGAAGTACCTCAAGCATGTAGTTTGAGACATGATCATATTTAGGGATTTTCCCAATTAGGCGTGCAGCAGAGCGCAACACCCGGTCAAGACAAGTCAATCTGCTGGATGGGAGGCCAATGTAGAGCGAAGAGCAATAGTCGATGCGAGATGTAACGAAAGAATGCACTAAAGTAAGAGTAGCAGCAGACGTAAGAGAACGGATGACAGTGCGAAGCTGGCGCAGCTGATAATAGCAGTCTCGAGCAAGACGGTGAAGTTGAGGAGCAAAAGTTAGTTCTTGGTCAAGTTGGACACCGAGGTCATGAACCGTGGTTGCAAAGACAAAGCCAGGAAACTCAGATGCAAGAGAAAATAGATCAAGCTTGGCAAGCTGCTGCCGTGTGCCCAACCAAATAAATTTTGTCTTAGATGGGTTCAAGCGTAGTCTATTGGATGACATCCATGCCTCTAGAGCATCCAAAGTCCCGCTCATTATCCGAACCGCTTTGACAGCATTAGAAGGGAGGCAATGGGTGTAAGCCTGGACGTCGTCAGCATACTGCTGACTCAAAACCGAATGAGCTGTTAGTAGAGTGGCAAGACCTGAGGTGTAAATAATATAAAGTATGGGACCAAGGACTGAACCCTGGGGTAGACCATATTGTGCAGGCACCCATGAGGACCTAGAAGAGCCATGGACCACACAGAGAGAACGCTCCTGAAGAAAAGAATCTATCCATTTGTAAAATGCACCAGACAAACCAAAAGAAACACTCAGCCGCTCTAACAAAATCTCGTGGTCGACAGTGTCAAAAGCGGCGCTGACGTCAAAAAGGGCCAGCAGGGTCAGCTGAGCTCTGTCGATCGCTCCGTAGATGTCTGAGAGGAGTCGGAGCAGAAGCGTTTAAGGAATACTGCGAGTCCAATCACGAATCAGTTATTCAGCCTTACTCCATCAGCTGCATTGGTTTACTGTCGAGTTTAGGATAACAGTGAAATTGCCCTGCTTGACCTAAAAATCCTACACCACCAGTACACCTCCTTAGCTTCAGTTACTGTTAACTCTATGCATTTCTCTCCGTTGCTTGCATCAACCAAGGATCTTTTGGCTGAGCCCCACTGCAGAACATTTATGCCGTTGCTCCCAGGGAATGGAGTCGATTTTACTTTTCATCAGTTATGTACTAGTTAAGAATTAATAAAAAAAACATTCGCGATAAATAGTCAAAGCAGAGGGGGTCAGGGTAACATAAACTATTAACATTTCCTGACGACTCGTATTGCACTGTAGGTCCACTTATTGTCGCACGTTTGCACTATATGACTTTTTTATGCAAAAGTATAATAATTCATTCATTCAATAATAATAATGATAGTTAATAATATTACTAATAGTAATGATGATATTAGTGACAGTTATATCATCCTTTTAATAATGATGATAATTAATAATATTACTAATAGTAATGATGATCCAGTTATATCATCCTTTTAATAATGATGATAATTAATAATATTACTAATAGTAATGATGACATTAGTGACAGTTATAATATCATCCTTTTAATAACGGTGATAATTAATAATAATGCTGATAGTAATAATGATATTAATGTCAGTAATATTATCATCCTTGTAGCTCATAAGACGACACTGTTCTGTATATTTTCAGGAGAGTATTGCTACGGAGTCGTGTGTCCCTATCCAAAGTATTGCGTTGTTGATGCACAGAATCAGACATCTTGTTCATGCAACAGCGGTGACTGCAGCAATTACTACGAGCCCTTCTGTGGCCCTGATAACAAGACATACGACAACTACTGTAAGATGAGCGCCGCATTCTGTGAGGCAAACGAAAACCTGACGACTTACAACTACGGCGTCTGCTCAGAAGGTGAGACTGGCAGAACGTGTGTTTGAGAGAGAGCTAGATCCTTATATGGCGCTTCTTCACGTTGACTTTTAACGACAACTGAATTGCTGAGACGACTATAGTACGAGAATGGTGGTAATTTCAGCTCTAATCAGAGTAAATAACTGGATCGACGCCGATCTTATTGACATTGGTTGTATTAGGTTCCCCCACTTCTTGGGATGTCCTTCCTGCTTCTCCATGGGTTAAGGTCATGATAGGGATTCCGCCAGCATACCCTCGTTTCAAGGAGTCTCTCTTCCCTCGAGGGCTTTCAAGCTGAAAGTACCTCTGAATCGTGTAAAAAAATTAAAGCGATACAATCCTGGAATAGATACGCGTGTACACGTAAACAATGTTTCAATGTATATAACTTTATAGTCTTCTGCTCAACTAGAGTTTGATTCCTGTTGTTTTATAGGATCGAATTGTCAGGGAACCCATTGTCCTTACGGAAGTCACTGTGACTCCTTGCATCAGGCAGAGCCAAAGTGTGTCTGTAACACATGTCCAAAGACGTACACTCCAATCTGCGGCAGCAACAACAAAACTTACGACAACTACTGTGAACTCCAGAGGGACGCTTGCCTTACCAACACCAGCATTTGGAATAATTACAACGGAAGATGTGAAGATGGTAAACAAATCTACTCTTGAACTTAATGCATAGCAACACTAGATGAGCAATGTTATCTTAAAAGAATTATTTCGGCGAATATTCCGTGTAGAGGTAGAATTAGAATTTTTTTAAACAGGATCAGTGGAATGTGCAGATTGGATGCTTTAATAATCAGTCATATATTTCTTCTCTTCTGAATGGTTAGCATCAAAGCGTTTTCATTTAGCTTCATATAAAATAGAAAACCCAAACAAGTGACTCCAGGGTCAACGGTTACTATGAATTGTATCGTTGTGTTAAATAGACCATATCTTTGTATGATTGATACATTGACCAACCCAAGGATGCGTGAAGAACAACAACGAAGGCCTGTCGGATGGTTCAATGATGAGAAGGAAGAGTTAGAGATTGGCAATGGGATGAATGGAAGAGATAGGATAAGAGGACGAATGGGCAGACGGAGGTGGAGGAAAAACAGAGGACGGGAGATAAAGAAAAAAATCGCATATTAACCTAACAGTGAAGCAAGTAGTTCGGGTAGTCAATGGCACGGCCTCTTTTAAACGGGTTAATCTTGCCTCATTATTTACCTAAAGCGAATGAAGGACTTCTAAAATCAATTTAAGTTCCTTGTTGATGTAAGTGCCTTGCGCTGTTCAATTGTTGATGCAAGAAACACCATTTAGTTGAACGATCACCCATGCGCTAAAGAAATCCTGATTACCTGCTACTGGTAGACTACAGCAATCCTCTTCTCTCACAGCAGTCATCATGAGATACTAGAATTTTAAGTCATTTCCCCTGTAATCCGCGATGATTGTTTTCGCTTTCCTTTAAGGACCAGGATGCAGCTTCACCTATTGTCCCTACGGTAGAACTTGCGCATTGGATGAACACAAACGACCATCGTGCGTCTGTTCTCAATACTGCTACGCAGGATCAAGTGAAGTGTGTGGCTCCGATGGAAAGACTTACAGCAGCGAATGTTTCCTCACCGTCGCTGCTTGCATGACCAACAAAACCATCTACGTGCAGCGCTATGCACGATGTACAGAAGGTGAATTTCTATGAGCATTTACATATAACTTCAGATGAGGAATACTATTTCGAGAGACATTTCAATCTTTTTGTTGAGCATGCTTCTTGGCCCATAATAAGTCTAAAGCTGTTTTATTATTAGAGTGAAACGTTACTGCTCCATGCTAGAATTATTTGTGGCGACATCTTCTGTCTCCTCCTCTTGAAACCATACTCAGACCTCCCTCGGACCACTCTTTAGACAACCTACATGACTCGGCGTTTGCAGAGCGCGTGAATACGCAGGTTCCCTTCACCTGACTCTTGAGTTTCGTTCTCGAAGTTTCAAGACTACGTATAAGATTTTAGTTCTAAAGATATCAGTCTTTGTCTTTCGCAGATAGTCGTTGCAACGGAGTCGTTTGTTCGTCGGACAAAGTTTGCGAGGTTGATCGAAATGGAAAACCGGTTTGCGTCTGTAACGATAAGTGCGATAGCTACGGATCTCCCGTCTGTGGCAGCGACAATAAAACATACGCCAACTATTGTCTGCTTCGGAAGAAGGCTTGTACCAGCAGCTCAAGCATCCGTTGGCTCAACTATGGAAAATGCGTCGAAGGTGAGTAGGAATGCGATGAGCTGCATGCGATTTAATGTTTGCAAATAAAGGCACAGCCTGCAGCAATTATTAGATTACGAAAAGGAGATCATGCCATAGCATCAAATAACAACCACAAAATCTAGCCCTAAACGCATCGCATTCTACATCACGTATGGCCGAACTAAAATCACAATTTAGTACGTTGTGCAGATTATGTACACTTTTCTTAGCTGCCTTTCCAGAGGCGTGCCGTCGGACCGGAGGGGCCCCGGCAAGAAAGGGAGCCCCGAAAGTGGCAAAAAATGTACGGTGTAGCAGTGTAGCAATAGGTAGGACTCTGTTGCTCAATCCATGTTGGAAAGCACAGTCAGAAAGACTTCAGCACCAGTAAGTACGATATACATGTACACTGTAGGCCTATGTAGGCTATACAAAATATGAACTCCATTTTAAGTCTATTGTATAAATATAAATACCGCATTCCAATAAAATTTCTGCATTGTAAAGGCCCTAAGAGCCAAATTTTGAACGCTGAAAATGCAACGGAGTTTCAGATATAGGCCTACAGTATACTGGTGAAGGCAATTTGATACCAATTTTATAAAAGTTCACAGAGTATAATCGTAATTAGGTTTAGGGCTTACTAATAATCATGAAACGAAATTACTTAGAATAAGCACGGTAGGCCTACAGAATTACATATGTATACCAGTTTATGCATTGCAATGGGCCCCGCCGCCGAGGACATATGTTCGGAGGGGGCCACATTCATTGTTGTTACGGCCCTGTGCCTTTCCAAAATGGACGATGATTATCTTTATACTCAAATATTTTATTTTTCTAGCATCCGTTTGCGACAAAATATCTTGTCCACGAGACAAAAGATGTGCCATGGATGGCAATCGCCCAACTTGTGTCTGCATTGATGAATGTCTGGACTGTCAAAACCCTGTCTGTGGCAGCGATGGTTTCACTTACAACAGCGAATGCGAGTTGCTGAAGCAGGCTTGTACGACGAACCGGAACATTACGATGACTCACAGTGGAAAATGCGATCAAGGTAAGTCTTCAATCCTTCATAGTACACTCCAGCGTAGACTGCAGCTGTGCATACTAGCGAGGAGCTAATTCTGCCGACCATTAATTTTGGTTGACTTGTGGTTGAGCGAAGTGATTGGAGGCATTTGGTAGACTGATGGTAATCAATTTCCTATTCAGCAAATTTCGGACTTCCCTCTAATCGGAGAAGCAGAGAAATTGGTTTAATAATAATTACAACATATTAATAACGTTAAAGACTACCATATTTATCAAAAATATTGTCAGCAGTGACAAGTCCTGAATGTTTGTTTTCTTAGGTCTGACCTGCAGCGACATCTCTTGTCCAACTGGTCGAGTGTGTGCGGTGAAAGACAAGAAGCCGACGTGTGTCTGCAACACGGTGTGCTACTCCTACTATTACTACCGTAAAGTCTGTGGAACCGATGTAAAGACGTACGACAACGAGTGTGCTCTTGTGAGGGCAGCATGCACGAACGACAAGAACATTAAAGTGGCCTACTACAGTTCATGCACGAGCGGTATTAACACCTTGGTTTATATATAGAGATTTTTTGCAGCTATGGCGAGGTTATAATTCATTCGTTTATTATTAATAAACAAAAATAATTAACTTCTTGTTTAGCTAAATGTAGTTTAGTAAATAGGTATGTGACAATTGTAGCCTAATTGTAATTGTAATTGAACATTTATAAAGCGTCGCTCACAGATTCCGTAGCGCTCCCGACCCAGCTAGTGCTCCCGCCATCAAATAAAATAGTCTTCAAGCGTTTACGAAACAAGGGAAGAGAAAGGCCAAGTAGCTCAAGATGTATCTTGTGGGAAGGCGATTCCAACAAGAAGGACCAACATAAGCAAAGCTTCTAGATTGGGCCGTAGCTCCACAATATTGCGATAGTGACTTTATTATAGAGGCGTGGCGGCATTGGACCAATCCCATGTATGGGATTGTAGGCCCAAGAGACCATTCTTAAATACTGGGTTGCAAATCATCATAGATATGCGATCCAGAATGCTACATATGTGATGACTAACTTCAAAAGCGTACTAGCGACCATGTAGAGTTGTAGACTTACTTGATCTCTGATGCAGGCGCATAATATATTAAGTAGTTGAAGTATGGCGTGCACATGAAAAGCAAGCAGCACAGCGATCCATTCAATGACAACGTTCAACTGAAGTCCCTGAGATTACCAATCGTCAGTTATGGTTATGAACAATCCATGTTCAGGTCTGTATCAGCGATACTGCGCTACAGCCAATTGCACGCCCGGTGGGTCACAGGGCTTTTCTTGACCTCCAACTGCACCATATCTATCGATTCTACGCATCGGTTGTAACTTGTAAAGAGTGTCATCCACATATGGACAGGAATTACGCTTCAAGCGACGCGACGCAGCTGAATCATGGTGCTTGCGGACCAAAGGCCAAGTCGAAACGTCAGAAATACAACTTCGGGATGCATGTGGACTTGTTTGTGTGATTAGTTTCTTGCGAAACTGCAGTGATTTTTACGAACATGCCGGTATTCGTGCCTACGATCCCATTATGGGATGAAACGACGATTCTAGGACGTTTCATCCCCGGACGATTCATCCCCGGACGATTCATCCCGGACGATTCATCCAGTGGACGTTTCATCCCAGGACGTTTCATCCCAGGACGGTTCATCCAGTGGACGGTTCATCCAGTGGACGTTTCATCCCAGGACGATTCATCCCCGGACGATTCATCCCGGACGATTCATCCCGGACGATTCATCCAGTGGACGTTTCATCCCAGGACGATTCATCCAGTGGACGGTTCATCCAATGGACGTTTCATCCCCGGACGGTTCATCCCAGGACGATTCATCCAGTGGACGATTCATCCTCGGACGGTTCATCCAGATAGATAAAATACATACTAATATGATGTGAAAGGACGGAGTTTATTAGGGGCCAAGCTTAGACCCCCACGAACTGAAAACCAACTCCGCCCATGTCGGCAGGGTAATACAACGTCCAGGCGAAGAGTCACCTATTCTATTGTTCATTAATCACCTATTCAATGGTCGGTGGCTTGATGTAGTACGTTCAATTGGCCATTGTTTAAAATTCTGTACACCTCAGTACACATACTGATGAGGATTGGAATCAGCTCAGAACAGCCGCGTTTAACAAATCCACACGACATACGTTTAGTAGACACAGAACAGTAGACAACATAAGGTTTTAAATATTGTTTTAAATAAATAAAACGATGGCGACCAATTTTGGACTGTCCAAGCGTGGAAAGCGGACTTTAATACATGGTAACTACGAATACTGGAGAAAAGTAGTAAAATATATCCAATTGCATGATTTTATATCTATTTGATTGCATGTCTTATATCTAATTAATTCCATGTTTTATAGGCCTAGGTGTTCCATTCTGATATTTAATTGCATGTTCTATAGGCTTATGTGTTCCTTTATTATATCCAATTGCATGATTTTATATCTATTTGATTGCATGTCTTATATCTAAGTAATTCCATGTTTTATAGGCTTATGTGTTCTGTTCTGATTTTTAATTGCATTTTCTATAGGCTTATGTGTTCAGATATGCTGATTATGAGAATGAGCGTGAAGATGCTGATAATAAGGGTGCGCACAGTTTCAAATCTTATTCTGGGATGAAACGTCCGGGATGAAACGTCCTGGGATGAATCGTCCTGGGATGAAACGTCTTGGGATGAAACGTCCTCGGATGAATCGTCCTGGGATGAAACGTCCACTGGATGAATCGTCCAGGATGAATCGTCCGGGATGAATCGTCCGGGGATGAATCGTCCTGGGATGAAACGTCCACTGGATGAACCGTCCACTGGATGAACCGTCCTGGGATGAAACGTCCTGGGATGAAACGTCCACTGGATGAATCGTCCGGGATGAATCGTCCGGGGATGAAACGTCCGGGGATGAAACGTCCGGATACCGAAACGACAAAGTGCCTAAAAGTTAGAGGAAATTAAATAACCTAAACGAATACAGATTGTGGTCTAAAGTCATTGCATATGACCCCAAAGTAAAATATTCAGCAGAACAATAAGTTGGGCATTGATGAGTTAAGTATTGTACATTTTAGCAGTTCTTTGCTTGATTTATCTGTTGTCGATTTGGTTGATTTAGGTACAAGTTCAACCAGTCCGACACCATGCTACGGGTCATCTTGCGGAAAAACAACAATATACTGATGTAACGACATCTGCAGTGAGGTATTTAATTTGACGTCATCTCATCATAAACGTCATCATGTGTGATGCCACTGTACCATTCTAGTCTATTGACTACTTGTGTATCAGCGTTACAGTAACTGTACTTTGCATTTATCAATGGCTTCGATAACAGCTTCGGTCATCCACTGTCACTATTGACCACACGGCTTTTAGGAGATGCTTCGCAGCTATTTGAGAATTGACATGCAATTAGTGCACTCATAAAACTCTACAGGTGAGTTAGGTGGAAGTGTTGTGTCAAGTGAACATCGCGTCAGTTAAGATGTCTGCTATTCCATGAATGTCTCATATAGTTAACTGGGACTATTTAAGTGTAGGTCTATTCTGCAACCATACGGATGAATTTGAACAGTTTTAATTCTCTTACTCGTGTCAGATGCGCAAGGACAACAGACCAACTCTTGGCATTTCTTTCGAGGTTTTTGCATGAAGATATTTAGAATCGTTTCTCTGTTTGATTCAGGCGGCCTACAGTTTGGATCGAAAGGTAGTCGAGAGTTGCTTCAGTATGTCACTGGGATCGGACATTGGTTTTCCTCTTCGCTAATCTAGGAACGATCGTCTGGCTAAAAAGATTCTGCTGTTTGCTTTTGCGCATTATCTAAGTTTTACTTATTGACAGCGTCTAGTATAGCTTCTGCTTTGAGCACAGCGAAATTATTCGATCGACGAACCAACTCTTGACATTGACATCAGTGCTTAAAATCGTCGATAATAATATTGCACTTTCAGAGCGAAACGTCACATAATTCCGAGGATTCGAAATGTTTTTTGACTATAATTGCTCTAACTTCAAAATATCCGTAGTACATTGTTTTTTTCTTATCACTGATCGATTTTGACATGTTTGTGCTACGAAATATTTTATCGTTGTTCTATTTTCTCTCTCTTTATGCCACTCTTTCTGTGCTGTCTGTCTGTCTCTCTCTCCTCTCGTTCTAGATAATGCTTGCTTGTAGTAGATAGAAAGGCTTGCACCATATTGTACGAAGCGCTGGAATTAATACATTTTTTATGTTCATGTAAGTCAATCAGTCATCTGTTAATAAAAGCGATGTGGTAAAATTCACCATTCATCGTCTACTCCATCATTGAGAGCGTCGATTAAATTTCTCCAACGGAACCGATCCTCAGCCATGTCCATATCTATGTCCAGATCCATGCGCAGTGGACATACTAATGGAACTGCGAGAACAAAGTTCCAGATCCCTCTATTTCCTTCAACATTGACTCTTCATCCAACTACACATTCGATCACTGTAAATTATCCTGTCCGAAACTCATGCGTGATTTTTGACCAGAATCTTAGCTCCTCCGACCATATACCACCCAACTTTCCTGCACGTGCTTCATGCATATCCGCGACCTTCGCAGAATCCGCCTTATACTTGACTTCGTAAATGCATCCACAGTCTTCCTAAACATTGATACCACCCATATTTACCGCCTCCAAGCTATCAAGAATGCCCTCGCTCGTGCTGTCACCAAAACCCCAAACGTTGCAACATCACTACTGTCCTGAAATCACTTCACTGGCTCACAATACCTGAACCCATAGAATACAAAGTCCTATCACTCACTTACAATACAATTCAGTCATCACAGCCGTTCTATCTTCGTCAGTTGTTCACCATGCAGCGTTCAACACGCTTCAGTATTGGGCGCTAGTATGCAATTAAAAATCCGTTTATATGCCGTCTAATCAACGTATCGTGTCGAGGTAACCGAGTGCGGTTCATCGGAAGTAAGCAAACAACCCTCCATCCCTTCCTATCAAATTCTCTTCCTTTACACCCCATCCTTTCATACAGGAATCCATTCCACTCTTCCTTCACTCGTCCGTTCATACATTCATGCACTAATATCTTCATTCCTCTTTTCATTCAATCCTCTCTTCTATCAATCCTACTTTCCTATCATCCGCGGAGACGCGAATTTGGCGAAAGTATGCAATGGCGAGCTTTGGAACTATGAATTAGTGACAATTTTCGTATCTAAGGCGTATATTTGATGAACATCATTGCATGCATGTGAGGACGCATGTGAGGTATTATACCGAAAATACAGTGATGTAAGGTATTATTAGGTGCAAATTTTGCGAAAGGACGCAATGGCGAAAGAATTCATATTATGACTTAGCGAGAATATTCGTATCTTAGACGTGTATTCGATGAAAATTAAGAGTTGTACCGGCTTATGAGAGGCATTCTTGGTAAAATGGCGACAGACAGGCACCTCCGAGTTTTATGTAACAATTTCTTAAATGTCATAGGATTTGTCCATTTAAAGTAGTAATATTTAGCAGTGTTGGATTATCGGCGCACTTAATTTCTTCATTTCAAAGATAGTTGAAACTTTAAACTATAGAATTGCCAGAGTTGCGCGAAGCCAGAGATGGAGGATCAGGCTGACAAGGCGCTTTTCAAAGCTGTTCAGGGAAATGAACTTCATGTCCTCCGTAACCTTTTTCCATTACAGCGCGATCCATTATATAACTTTAGAGAAAGGGCTCACAATTTCATCCTCCCCAATAAAGACTCGTTAAACTTTATCCCAAGGATGTTATTCAAAAACATGTACTAACTATTTTGACTATAAGCTTTAAGCAGCCATACTGTTAATTTTGCTTATGTAAACCTACAGCGTTCTGTCTGTTGTTTATTGAATTAAACGAATATACATATAAGTGAAGAGATAGCTAAGCAGCAGAAATAGCAGATGCAGGACCGGATTAAGAAATGCGGGGCCCTGTTCGGGACATTTTTTGCGGATCTTCGGCCGAAAACCCTGACCTTTTTTAGTCGTTTGGTCGAAAATTTCGTAGAATATACCGTTTATTTCCCTCCAAAAAAGTTGACCTTTTTTAGTCGTTTGGCTGAAATTTGCTAAAAAGCTTTTTAAAAAATTGGGGAAATTTTTTTTATGCATGTATGGGGCCCCCAAAAGTGTGCGCCCCTGTTCGGTCGAACATGTTGAACATGCCTTAATCCGGCCCTGCGCAGATGAGGATGCGTATGTAAGTTTAGCCTACTTTTCAAAATTTGAGGTACAGAATTACCAAAGTTGGATGAAGTCAGCCTCAGGTGAAGAGATGCTTAGGATGCAGAAATACATGTAGCAGACGAGGCTGTCTGCAGAAGCAAGTTGCGTATCATAGTGTCATAAGAATCATAATATTTCCGCTGGATTGTAAGCAGTGTCACGACATTCATTAAGACTACGTCATGTTTTGTCATGAAATTTATTGAATCAGTGCTTAATGAAGTCTAATATCACCCTTTGTACAAGCATTTCTTGAGTTTTTCTATACAATGCATACAATAATAGATTCGAGGGTATCAGCAAGAAATGGACTGGTCGAACTGATTCTCCGCTAGAACATGTGGTCCAATGGTTGTGCTCTGCCTGGGTAGACCTACCTGATCTTATCCGGTTGAGCATATTGCGTTTGGTACGTACGAGCAACTTCCAACCCCCACCCATCCAGAAATCAAGAAAATCCAATGGCTTCTACTTGTAAGATGTTTTCTTGCAACTCATCTGCATGCATTCTGCATCTTTGAATAGAACAAGCATGCAAACAGTGGCAGTCACCATTCCCTTTGTCTTGGATACCATTAGCAAATGGCCAAAAATCGGTGCCTACCATGACACCACCTTCTACTCATCAAGATTCTGAACCCACAAATTTACCAGTGTTTATTGAATCTATTTCACCTTGCCAAAAACCAAGAGATTGAAGAAAGAAAACCCAGACATCTGAGGTGCTTGCCATTTCTCCATATAAAAAGAAGTTAGGCTACCTGAAAGTCTGTAAGCCTATGCCACTTCTGCAGCTGCTTACTACTCCACGAGTTAGCCCTCCAACGAAGATCAGAGTCTAACTAAATTTATTATTTACAAACGTACATATAATATTATATACAGACAAACAAAAGTAACTCCTCCTATATACAGTTTGATTGGCTAATGATAATGTTCTGGTGTCCAATCATTACATAGTCTGTTACATGATATATCTAATATAAGTGTCACGTTCGCATCGACCATCCTTCGGTCGATCCTTCTGACGATCCTTCTGACGATCCTTCGGCCACTGGTGTCCTCTGGTGTTCACTGATGGTAGCTAGAGCGACACCAGTGGCCAGTCAGTTGAAAGACCGCCACCGCCGAGTCCAGTCGCAACTTTACCTTGGGAGAGAGACGGATGTGTTGTGTGAAGGTCGAAAGAAGGACAGAGCACGAAAGAACTAGACTTAATTCATTTAATTGATAAACTTAACTTTGTTTCAAGCGGAAATCAAGACGACATGTGTTTTATTAATACAAGCATTTAAACTACGAATGCTGTGTTTCGTTTCGCTGTTGAGCAAGCAAGAACCTGTCACAATAAGTTAACCCTATGACGCACACCTTCCGCGCCAACGCATTTAGCACAACTGGGGTCCAATGGACCCACCGATAACATGGGTTGAAAATATATCAATTAGATAAAACCTGGGAATGAATGACTGAAATTTATGTTGTACATAGCACATGCACTCATGGAACATGTTTGGGTCAATATATATAGGCCTAAAATTAACCCTAGGGCAACCAAAGTGGGTGATATCTATCAATTTTTAGGTTTTTCCAAAATCAAACTTGTTTCATATGGAAATTTTTTTGACATTTTAAGTTATTTTAGGGCAGTAGTGTCAAAGAGCTGGCCCGCGGGCCATTTCTGGCCCGCCGACGATTTTTTTCTGGCCCTCGGAGCCTTCCCTAAAGATCACAAAATTAGAGGATAAAAGTTCAAATTTTTATATTTTACAGTCAGCGCCAAATACATGGAAGTTTTTTCTTACTGACGTCACTTTTGCTCAGACGCACAGCTCTGTGTAGACTGTGTATCTATGGTTTCCGGTTGGTCATGGTGCGGCTGGTTGTCTCTCAAGGATTCTGTTGGATAGGTCATTGGGAACATTTTGTGGTCATGATTTCACTCTCAACGATAGATGGCGCCCCACTTAAAATTCCGTTTCTAACGCTAAGAACCGTGCTTTGACTCTCCAAAGACATTATTTTAATTTTGCAAACAATCATTCGTCAATCTGCTTTCATAAATGTAATTAATTGAATGCTTTTGTTCTGTAAACAAGATGTGAATGGTTGTCTGTTGGCAAAATTATGAAAGTTACGAAACACTTGTATAAGTCTTACAATATTTAAAATGTTGTCCAAAATTTTATAAGAAGCGAAAAGTGGACTTTGAATCAAGATCTTTTCACGATATTTGGATCAGATCACTGCTCAATTTTGCTCATTTGCTGAAATGTGTTCTCACGTTAGCTACATCGGTAGCCTAATATACCCCGCAGTCGATCGAGTCGTGGGCTACGATTGACTTGGCTCGCGCGACGATCGACTCGATCGACTTCGTCGACTCGCCGACCTCTCGACGACTCGATCGACTCGGCTAGGCCGACGATCGACTCGATCGACTTCGCGTCGACTTGGCCTAGTTTTGTCTCTTGCTCACCTCTGCAGTTATGTGATCTAAAAATTAAATTATACGATGGTAGATCTGTGTCATAATCTGTGTGACGTAACAATAAGCCTAATTTCGTATTCTCAGTGAATTTATAGTAGATTTGCACTGTAATCGTAGTGACGTCACATTAGGCCTCGTTTTAGATTCTGTAAATGAACTTCAATAATTATTACGGTAGATCTGTGTAATAATCGAAGTGACGTCACAATAGACCTAGTTTATACTCTCAAAATGTACTTCTATAATAGTAGATCTGTATCATAATCGAGGTTAGTCACAATTCTCAAAATGAGCTTCTTCAATAGTAGGTCTGTGTCATAATCGAAGTGACGTCACAATGGGCCTACTTTTTATATTCTCATACTAGACGTTTAATAATAGATTTGTTTCATAATCAGAGCGATGTTGCGTTTAAACAGTCCCAGTTTTGTATTATAAAAATGAAATAATATGACAGCAGATCTGTATCAAAATCGAAATGACCCACAATAGACCAAATTTCGTTTTCTCAGTGAACTTATTTAATAGTGTAATTGCATGATAATCGAAGTGCCGTCATAAAAGGCCCCGTTTTATAATCGCAAAATGAACATAATATACTGGTAGATCTGTTTAATAATCGAAGTTACGTCACAATAGGTCTTGTTTATATTCTCTAAATGCACTTTTATAATAGTACATTTGCATCATAATCAAATTAAGTGACGTCAAAATAGGCCTTGTTTATATTCTCAAAATGCACTTCTGCAATAGTACATTTTAAATCATAATCGTAGTGACGTCCCAATAGGTCTAGTTTTTTAAATTCTCGAAGTGAACTTGTAAAATAATAGTAAAATTGTATCATAATCAGAGTAGCGTTACAATAAGCAAAGGAGTAGTTTTGTATTCTCAAAATTAATGAAATTATATGATAGTATAGATCTGTATCCTGATCGAAGTGACGTCACAATAGGCCTAATTTCGTTTCCCAGTGAACTTAATTAGGCCTAATTGCAGAATTGTATCATATTCGAAGTGACGTCATAAAAGGGCCCCGTTTTATATTTTTTAAATTAACATCTACATAGTATATAGTCAGGCCCATAATAGTAGATCTGTATCATGCTCATTCAGGAGCGGATCCAATGCAGGCAATCCGGCCATGCCCCACTCCATTAAGAGATTTGCATAAAAGTACTCCTCCCCCATCAGGTTTCAAGAAGCTGTAAATCAACGCAACGGGAACAGGAAGATGAGAAAGTAGCACATGACTAAAAGTCATCAGATTTTAAATAACCTGAGTTGCCACGGGTTTTTAGAAGTTTTTTGGGCGAAAGACTAAAAAAATTCGGCGGAATTTTGTCGTCTCCAGACCCAAAGTTTTGGCCTCCCTTCCAAAATTTCTATATCCGTCCCTGTACTCGTTCAATTCAAATCGAAAACGTGCGCCTATAGTCAACTTTCACAGTTCCACTAACACGAAATCGCCAACACTGCCAAAAGGTTCATTTCCTGTACTTGTGTGCAAAAACCGAATTACGTCATTAAGCTTATATCATCTACTTGAGTCTTCAAGAAATAGTAAAATAAGTAAAATATTTACTAAGTAAAATATTTCTAAGTCGAGTCGAGTCGATGAAACAACGATCGACTCGACTTGCAAGTCGACTATTTTTTGATCGACTCGACTTGGCAAGACTCACGATCGACTCGACTTGCAAGTCGATCGAGTCGACGATTTTTCGATCGACTCGACTTGGCCGAGTTATGATCGACTCGATCGATCAACTCGATCGACTGCGGGGTATATAGCGTAAGAGAGCTGGTGGCCGCGCATCTGTGGAAGAGAGCGTGCGGGCCGCGGTTCGATTCTAGAAAAATTAAGAATTTCAGAGATTCCAAATCTCGGGCTAGCACGGTCCGTCCACGGGGACCTAAATGGCGTGGCGTCCATTCAAACGGGCGGGCGGTGGTGAAGGATCTCACCCTCAGGGTCGAGGCCATAAGACAGCCGCTATATAAAAATGCGATTACAATTACACTGGCCCGCCACTTGTTGGAAGGTGTTCACACTGGCCCGCCACTAAAAAAGGTTTGACACCCCTGTTTTAGGGGGTTCATTTACACACATTTTCCCGGTAAGATTTGTGATGATACCCCATACCGTTCAAAAGTTATACCCGATATACCCAAGGTACCAAAAGTGGGGGTGGAAACCACCTACTTAGATTATCGACTACATTATCTTATCCCTCATTTACAATAAAGAGAAAAACATTATACCATTTTATAGAGGGAATGTGTGGCTACATTGTCATACTAAATAATTTGTCTTTTTATAACCGGAAGTGTTCGAAATACATTAAAATGTGTGAAAAATAGTTATTTTTTCATAAAATTATCTTCCCGAGGATTTGTAACTTGCTCAATCATTTTCATCAGTGGCGAAGCCAGAAAAAAAACGGGTTGCCATATTAAGTATGTATGTATGTATGTGTGTATGTATGTATGCATGTAGGCATGTATATATGCATGCTAGTATGTATGTATGCATGTGTTTTTATTTGTACATATTTATCCGTGTATATATGTGTGTACGTATGTAATCTATGTAGGTATGCTTGCATGTGTTATGCTTATGAACGCAAGCTTATGTATGTTTGTATGTAGCCTACAAATGTGTAGTATGTGTGTATGCATGCATGCATGTATGTAAGTGTGCATGTACGTACATACATACATACATTGTGGGGCGCGGTGGTGTAGTGGTGGCGTTGTTGCCTTGAAGTCGGAAGGTTCGAGGTTCGAATCCACCTCGCCGCGTAGGGACCTTGGGCAAGTCCTTCACTCGCAATTGCTCAGCACTTCGGCGTGAAACTCCGATGCAGTGTCCGCGCTGTAGTCGGGAGCGCCTCTGAGTAGCGGTTGAGGGCTTGAAAAGGCGCTATGACAAGTGCGCATACAAACAAAACACATACATACATGCATACGCATATATACATACAAGCATACATACATGCATATATACATACATACATACATACATACATACATACATACATACATACATACATACATACATACATACATACATACATACACAAACATACATACCTACATACATACATACATACTTACACGCATATACCATACATACATACATACATACAAACATACATACATGTACATACATACATGCATACATACGTACATTCATACATACATACATATATGCATACATATATACATACCCTGCATATATACATACATATACTGGACCTAAATGTAAACAGACGGATGTAAACAGATGGATTGGGGTAATGGCTGGGGAGCGGGGTGTAATCTCCCAATTTGGGTAATGGTTGGGGGCAGAGGTGTGGGGGTAATTGTAAGGGTTATGGGCCGAGGGGTTTGTCCGGTTCTCATTATGCTATAGTCGATGCACCATGGACCTATCAATGCTGAAGCCTGGGGTCCGTTGAACCCCAAGTGTGCTAAATATGCCCTAGGTGTCTTTCTGAATTTTTCCCATTCAACCAGTGGTGCTACAGTCTCCCAACTTTTTCGTACATGTAGGGGGATGAATTGTTGAGGAATTTGAATTATTTCAGATATTTAGTATTTATATCAATAGAGATATTCAAGGTTTTGCACCTCTGGGGTCCAATGGACCCCAGGTGTGCGTCATAGGGTTAATCAAGCATATTATAGTCAATGACGCACTCCTACCAGTGCATGCATATCTATATATGCGACAGGCAGGAAAGACACAGATGAGAATAAAGGCAAACAAAATCTGTTGCTATCTTTAAGAACACTAGATCTCCAGAGACAGTTGCAGGAAAAAATAAAATGAAGGAACTAAAGAATATAAAGAAACTCACATGAAAGGGAAGAAAGGCTATATATGATCCTTGAACTTTAGCTGAACAAGAAAACTAAGAAGAAACCCAAGTTTGTTTCCAGAGGAGATGAGAAATGTCTATTGTTCGGTGAACGTTTTGGTGATAGTGCTACGGGGAAGAAATGGATATAAGGCAGGAAGTACAAGGGTTGGTGTCATGAAGAATGTAGACCTATAGATAGATAAAATCCAAGAGATTTGTGTGTGACTTTTTTAACCTGTGTATATAGTGAAATTGACAACAATGACTTACATGTACAACACGAGGTTGTAGTTTTTGCTTCTCGTGCTTTGATTTGTTTTGTACCTCTATAGGATCGTTTAGTTTTGGTTCAATTTGTTTATCTCTCATGCAGTTTATTGGTTTAGTCTAAAAGTGTATGATTGCAATACCAGTTGTTTGAGTCAATTTTCATTGCTCCAAGATGCCCATCCCATGGGCGTCTTGTAGTATAGGGTTCCTAAGACGCCCAGTTTGGAAGTGTCTACTTTCTTGATTTACACTATTGATCTTATTGAATTAAGTTCTATAGTTGCTGTCATTGCTTCATGATTGGTCATTCTCAGTATTATGGTGAAAATATGATCTTCTCTTGTAATCCACACAGAAGAAAAGTGCAATTTCCGTTAGCAAGGGCATCTTCGGGCACTCTCCCCTACAGCAACCATAGATCGCATCAGCCTCTTCTTTTGTCAAAATAAAAGTAGTTGATTTATGTTGTGCTTCAAGTAGGGTCCCTGCTGGTTGTTTTCACTTCTCAGGGCGATAGAATTTCTCTAGCCAGTAGTACTTTAGATTGTCAAAAACATGTCAACGTAAATATCTATTCTTTCTTTGTCTCAGCCGTACTCAGGTCTAGAATGTCTCACCCTCACGTGCCTGTTGACTTCATACCGATGACAAAAGCCAGTTCAGATGTCATAAGAAACGACAAACATGCTTATTTGTCTTGCATTTAGGATGCGACCTCCATTCGCCACTGATTGAGTCATTGGAAAAGAGTTGTTGACAGGTCCGCCGACAGAAATTCCGGGCCCCTGGGCTGAGCAGTCACGGGCCCCAAATTATATTTAAACTTATTGAGCAAATTTGCACAAAAACAATTAAAAAAAATAGCCTAACAATAATGTGGGTATGAATGTATGCGCTAATGCTTACATTTGTAATTTTAATCAGTTCCAATGTTTAGAATATAATTTTCAAATAATTATGGTAATCAACAAGCAACCTTTCTGGGTTTAACTGCAACAATATCTCTAAGACTTGTAATATATCCTGGTAGTTCTCTACCTTGCCTGCGAACCTAAAAAATGCACTTCGGAAATGCTCTTTCTTCATTGCCTGGAAAATTGTCCGAATGTCTTAGAGGACCGTTTCTTACAAGCTTAATCATAGCAGAATATTAGAAGAAATTATAATTATAATTATCGCCTCAATCGTTTGTGTATAGGTCTAAACGCAGCCCTGGTGGCATAGTGCCAACAACAAAACAATGCCTCTTTACAGTTTCCACAATTTCAGCATTTTCATGATTCTTATCTATGATGTTTTCATTTGGAATTAAGATATTAACACTACAAACTTCATTTTCATCCATTCAATTATACGATTACGATCATCATGCAGGCACGTTTAATTTACTAGAATCAAATGATATAGGAGGCCTACTGTCTCTGATTGCTTTCTTTTGATATTCTGAACTGAAATAGTGTGCTACTGTATAAGCTTACCAATTTTTGCCTTTTGAAACTTATTAGCTTTTTCTTTTTTGCTTTTCTGCTCTAGATTTGTGTTTAAAAAATATTCCATCGTTGCGAGAGAAATTTATCATTTGGATTTGTTCACTTGCGCTTGAAATCTGACAATGCATAATTTAGCAAAAGAACGTTCTGAGACGGAAGTGAGCGTGTTCTTTGGCAAAACACTGATAACTAAGGTACCGGTAATGGACAGTTGTTTGAAACTTAAATAGTTGTAGTAGTGTAACAGTAATGGCCCATTAGGCTCTATTTAAAGCAACATAGATCACAAACAACAAGCTAAGTAATATAAGTGATTAAAGGTTGGGCCCGCCGCCCGTAATCAACATATGAAACATATTATAATCACTGTAGCCCGGGCCCCTTAAAAGTCTCCGGGTCCCTGGGCATTTGCACCCTGTCCTTCTCTCGGCGGGCCTGGTTGTTGACATTGTCCAAACTTTTTTCAGATCCTGTATTATATTGTTCCAAACGGGCGAATCTTGTCTAAACTACCTTTCTGATTCAGAAGGATCTTTGCATGTTGATCGGGCGTCCGCTTTCTATGCAAAGTCTCCCTAGATTTCTTTGTCGAATCAGAGGACACTATATTAATATATTACGAAACTGGTATCTTGTAATCAGGGGCTTCGATCCCCATGCATGGCAGTACAAGTGTGCAACTTGAGTGAAAAACATTGGAATCATAAATAAAACAAATGCCGGTGTCGCGGTATATTCTATCCCTCTGAAACCTATTCGATGGATGGAATATACCGGGTTAGAGTATCTTGGTGGATAAACCATTCTGTCCCAATTATCTTAAAATGCGTTAAATTGGTAAATTTATGATGTAAACAAAATTTAAAGTCACACTAAATGCTTTAAATGTCATAAGTAATGTTCAAGGCAAAGCAACTGGAATTCTTGATAGTGACTCGAAATGTTTTGAAGTATTCCAAAAAAAATGTTCCAAGGGTTCTAAAAACAAAGCAAACAAAATTATTTAGTAGGAATAAATAGGGGGTCCGTAGTTCAGTTGAGAGAGCGCTGGTCGTTAAACTGAGAGTCATCCACGCGACCCGGGTTCGAGCCTCACACAGGGCATTAATTTATTAAAGTTTCTGTTAGCTGCTATTGGCGCTTTGCTGTTGTGTTGTTTGACTCGGGTTCTGCTGAAAATAAGATAGCCCCTCCCACTTCTGGCTTGGCCGAACCAGATGTGACCCAGCACTTAGGCCATTAGTGTTAAGTTACCGAACCCACTGCTGTAAAACCGACCTGCGTGTCGTGCTATTGTGGGCCATATTTCATATAACCTGTACCTGTAATCATTCTGCGGTGTGTCAGATTGAGTCATTGAAAGGAATATTTTTAATAAATATACCTGTTAGCTCATTGTTCAAAAAAAGAAAATGGAATTTATTTGCGATAACGAACACAAGCGGAAGTTTCAGCTTCTCTTCATCTGACCCAGAAATTTCTTTACCAAGTAAATTTTTTCACAAATGATATTATAGTCCAGGCAATCTAGATTAAAAAAAACGTCAACCTGGGCAAAATTGACACCCAAGCTTTTTAAACGGTTTCGTTCGTGCTTCGAATTTGCTCCTGAATAACATACCCAAAATCCGACAAAATTCGACCATTGGGTCACCCCTCAAAATGGGAGGTTCAAAATATGACGGTTTTTCGTGCTTTTTACATTGAATATCGGGCTGCTGAAGACTTCAATTGCTGGAAAGCGATGTTTTCAAGATTAATGTTCATATATCTGTTGGTGGCCCCTTTCAGAACATTTATAAGTATACTCATGCACTCCTTGTAGACTCGAGGGGCAGTTGGGGCACGTGCCCCCAAATGTCCTAAGCAAAATACAAAACGTCTCCATGGTCGGATTTTGGATATGTTATTCAGGAGCAAATTCTGAGCTGGAAACCGTTTAAAAAGCTTGGGTGCCAATTTTGCCCATGTGAAACTGTAAATTGCCTGGACGATTAGTTTTAGCTGCTATTTACATTATTGCATTTCACAAATTGTTTTAATATACTCTGATAATTTGTACTAAACTATTATGAACGTAGTAGGCCATTTTCCATTTCAATAAATGATACTGTCCATATTAGAGTGATATTATAGTGAACATAATTATTATCTGTTTAGATTTGTGTAAATAATCCTAATTATGGCTACTACTCTGTGTCATCCGTCAAATTTAAGACTGTCAAATTTCAAAATAGAGAGAAAAGAGATAGAGATAGCGCTGAAGACCAAGCTGGCAGTCCTGGATACTTGTGTGTTCAGTGGAGCTCTGTACGCCTGTGAGACGTGGGTCATAACCAAGGAAATCGAAAGACGAACATTGGCGTTTGAACGAACATGCTACCGGAGGGTGCTGAGAGTCGGGTGGAGGCGGAAGATGACAAATGAAGAACTATACAGTATAATAGGCCCAAGAGAAACTTTGCTACAAAGAGTAATCTGTAGGAAATTACAACTATTTGGACATATATGTAGAATGGATGACACCAGAAAACTCAAGACGCTGATGTTTGGCACGATGGAAGGAAAGAACAGAAGAGGACGACCTTGCAGAGAATGGATTGACGATGTAATGGCATGGTGTGGAAAAGATTCGTTACAACATCTAAGCCACATGGCAAGGGACAGAGACACATGGAGGGAAGCCGTGAAGAGCGCATCAAGCACCTACGGGCGATGAACCCATGGTTAATGATGATGATGATGAAATTTCAAAATGTTTCTATTCTTTGAACACTTGGCAAAATAACATTACAACATTATATTGCATTGTGTTGCATCGTTATGTATCTACGAATTTCTATAGCGTCTTCCACAATGCAGACACTGATCAGAGAGCCTAATCACGTGGCTGTCTAATTTTGGTAGTTTAGCAGTTCTTACTGGGTTTGTATACCGTTTGCAACAATTTCTGCTTATTGTGACTTAGTTGGTAATTCAGGGCGGATTTAAAAAGTAGGCTATATAATTTTAGTCCTTTATGCAATTATTCATTATAATTATTGTCCAGCAACAGCAGACCTGTGTTTCTGAACTTGATACATAAAGAAATCGTTATTTTAATTCTAAGTATTGTATTCAAATCTTCAACCGCTTTTTATCAGCACTGGACTAATAGGACAATTGCATTCAGTTGACATTATGTTGTAAAGGGTTCTACGGCCGTCTAAGAGGATGACTATCAAAGATAAGGTCCCAAATGATATAATAAACGTCGATTTATTCAATAGAGCAAGTTATACAATGAATTAACTACGTTACCGTCCAGACGATACGAAGAAGACCAGACCAGAGGTCGAAGCACGGCAAAACCCCACACGACAGCACGGCTAACGAAGCCAAGGAAGACGGATGAACAGCCAGACCACCAACAGGGCGAAGAAGGCGACGTAGAAGATGAACCCGCAGGTTAGCTCGCCAGCTGCGAGGGACACGACCGCTCTCAACGGGAGAAGTACCACGTACCACCAGATACCACAAATGCCGTAAATGCCGTCAAGACCCGCGGCCACCGTTCCTTAAATAGACAGGACCACTCCTACTACACCCACGTGCCCAGTCATAGAGAGAGAGAGTACGGAAGATCAGGAGGGCTAATGGCTACATATCCCCCACCCAACAGCATGAGGAATCCCGAGGGGATGACGAAATATAGCAGAAAGCACTACACCTAACAGTACACACAGCAAGAATCACTAAGTACTATACCAGTACAAGTTAACGTACTCAGCAATTCCGCAACAACTAATGCAGCGCAACACTAAATTAATGCATCATATAACTGAGAGTTCAACCAATTATACGACTTAAAATGAAAGTTCAAACAATTATACGAAGCAAAATGAGAGTTCATACAATTATACGAAAAAATGAATTTGGACACAAAACGTGTATCAAAAATGATCCAAATCGCACAAGGTCATTGGCCCAAAGCCATACTAACTAACATACGAATAAACGACTTCATATAACAGCAGAAACCCAAACCCCCAACAAGAACCCCCAAGACCTTTGAAGATTCCACCACTTTTTATGGAAAGTGTCTGACCAACGCACGAAGGACACTCACTGAAGTGTTCCTCGCACAAATTTCCCTTTCAGAAGTTTCATGACAATCTTTGCACTGAATGAAGATTTTCCACTGACAGAAGTTTCCATGACAATTTCACATGACTGACGACTGCACTGCCGCACAACAGCACCGACGACTGACATCCTGACACGCAGTTCCTGGAAGAAGACGAACGCAACAGAGAGCGTCTCTGTTACGCCTGATGACGCCGCAGTCAGAACCACTGCCAAGACACATTGACGTTGCCTCGACAGGGTCCCAACCCCGTGACGACCGCTTCCATAAAACGATTCGCCGTCCCTCTGAAGAACTGAAGAAGAACCAGTAGCCAGATGCCACCGCTCCCAGATCACACGTCGCAACATCCAGGTATGACTTTTAACACACCCGAGTGTCATCAGCGACGAACATCCTCTCCAACAGCCCCAACGACCAGCCGGATCCTGATCATTGCCCACCGTGTCACCGATCATCAACATCACGACACACGTCAGCAGAAGTAGTCTCAGGAACACGACCTGACGCCGTCCATGCTTCCACGATTTCACTCGGACGTAGATGCTATCCACGATCCCCGACTCCAGATCAGCGAACCACTGCAAAGAAACTCGCACACCAGTCTGAGCTTTCATGAAATCTATTACATGGCAACTATCCGAAGCAAAGCCATACTGTGTCAACAACACAACACAACATGCAACTGTCACACATATCACGACCGTATGACACCACACAACCATCCATGCCACTCGAATCTCCACACAGTAACATCTGAGGTGCCAAAACACCATCTTCATCAATGTCTCTCGTCTCTGCATCACCACAGAATCAACCAGCCACGACAACACAACATCAACTTGAAGACACCTAATGAAGGTAACAATGCACTCATTCACTGCAACAACTCGATCATACATCACTGACGATGCAACACCATAATCATGTATCAGCACACCATCAATCATCTCTGAAGACACAATACCATAATCATGTATCAACACACGATCAATCATCTCTGAAGACACAATACCATAATCATGTATCAACACACGAACAATCATCTCTGAAGACACAATACCATAATCATGTATCAACACAATCACATTCATCATTCTGTCATACAACAGACCTTTAATCCGAATGCTGTTGTCACCATACTCGTACAACAGATCCACACAACTGAGATGCCCCTGTCCAATATGAACACCCGAGTACAACATGAACTCCAATCCATGCAAAGCAGACAGAACCACACTGCACGCCACAGCAACATCACAGCACACAGCCATACGCTCCTCACATTCACTGAACTTCCCATTAGTCTCAACAGGAGGACCAATATCAACAAAATCTGCATGCAACGCACCTTCCATTTCCACACACAAATCAGCTTGTAAGCGAGATTTCTTCAACTTCCTTCTAAGTTTATCAAACAATGCCCTCGCTCTTTTCAACTTAATGGCTTTCGTTACCCCATGCGATGAACGAGCATTTTCTATGCCCTGCGACTGAATAGGCCTAGACTCAGTCAGCCCAGACACACACACCTCATCGCACACACCGAACTGTACATTGGTCTCAACGAGACAACCAATCTCAACAACAGAATCATTCAAGGCCTCGGCCAAACCCTGCGGCAAATCATACGCAGTACAGACCGAAACATCCGAATCATTGCTCCACGCTTCATCGCACACAGCACCACGCTTATCGGCACTTGAAACACGCATACACGCATCAATGCACACATCTTGCGAGTCATTCAAATCTTTATACAAATCCTCGACAACATCATGCGTACACTCATCACATACATTTGACAACCCGCTATCCTCGGTCAGGCATCCAACTTCAACAACAGAATCATGCAAAGTACTTACACTACCATGCTCATCCAACACAGAATCATTTTGTACGTCGTTGTCATCAAACCAACCACACCCAGACACATAGTCAAAAGCATCGTCGTACACATGTATCTGTTCCATTGTCTGCATATCGTCACTGACCTGATGTAAGTCAGCGCGAAACACAACCTCGACTAACGTATACGGTTGTACACCACTATCGATCGTCGATTTATTCTCCGCCTGTGCCAACATTGGAGCCAAATCCCCGCAGTCTCTTTGCCTCATTATAAATTCAGCTCTTGGAACACAGATTTCTGTCCAGTCGGTGTCAACACATTCATTCACAGCGAATAAATCAGCCAGGCCTAAATCACCTGTCGCTAAAAGCTCAGAGTCATTTAACGCCTCCACTAAATCACCGGTCAATAATGCACCGTCGGTCGACTCTGTACTATGACCCAGACTCGTCGTCTCCACGCGCGTCGGTTCAGTGCACACAGCCGACTCTGTCTCTGTCTCACTGCGTTCTGCTGCATACTGTCGAGCCCTAGCTCTCGTCGTGATAGCTACATCAACAATTTCTCCTGCTAAAGCAACGTCATTCCCAATCACTACAGAAATAGCATTCATCGGCAGAGACTTCATCACACAGCACAAAATTTCACCTTGTACAAATTCACATTCCAGATTCACGCTCACAAGAGGACACTCCACAATCGTACCAGAAATACCACGCAGAAGTCGTGTTTGATTTAGGTGTACATAATCACATTCAGACAACCATTCAGCGCTAATCATTGACTGAAGGGCTCCCGAATCTCGAAGCACCACCACCTCCTTTCGTTCATTCAACTCATTAATGACACACCCAGTCACACAGAAAGGAGCATACATTTTATCTACAGTTTCAATAGGCTTCTGAAAACTCTGTTCCTTAACAGGTGCCGACAAAGTTTGTACCAACCCAACAGGTTTCTGACCCCGCCAGTTTTCAATTTCCACCCCTTCTTTACGTTTCAATTTAAAACATTGGGCCTTGACGTGCCCAGGGGCTCTACAGAAGCCGCACGTGACTTGTTCCCCAAATCCATCCTCATCATCATGTTCTCGAAAAGGCTTCTTAAACCCATACGTCCCCCTTTGAGGCGAACGTTTTCCCCATTTCGAATCTTGGCGCACACCTCCACTGTGCCCTGAGCCCTGACGCTCCCCCACCTCTTTCTTCTCACTATCATCAGATGAGAACCGGTTTGTACGCTCAGAAAAATCCCTGTGGAATCCCCCAGCATAATTACTCGGCCCCTGTTTATACAAAACAGCGTATTCATCTGCCAAACGTGCAGCACTCGCCACAGTTTCAGGACTTTTGTCCAACAGCCATCTGTGTACCTCTAACGGTAACGCTTGTACAAATTGCTCCATCTGCATTACTTCCTTAAATTTAGCCAAATCATCCCACGAATTCGTACCCTCGACCCAACGCTGAAAAGGGATTTGAAGACGGTACGCATAATTGGCATAAGTCTCCCGTGGTTCTTTACGCAACCCCCTAAATTTCTTTCGATAAAATTCAGGTATCCGTTCATATGCGTTTAGCAGCGAACTTTTCACCAAATCATAATTCAGACAATTTTCCAACGACAAAGACGCAAAAACTTTTGCCGCCTTTCCCGATAGTTGTGGTTGCAGAAGGGAAGACCACTTCTCTATCGGAACATTATGCAAAGCCATAGCCTGCTCAAATGCCGCAAAATAATGTTCAATGTCCGAGGGGTCAAATTTAGGAACAAATTTCATTGCCGCCCCAAACCGAAAATCCTCGTTGTTCTGCACAGGACGGTCTGTTACAGGTCGTACTGCCACACCTCCTAACTCCATTCTCCTCATTTCAAGGTCCATATTCATCCTTTTCTCCTCTATATCAAATCTCCTTTTCGTCTCTTCGGCCTCAGCCGCTATTTTCATTTTCTTCTCTTCGGCCTCCGCTGCCATTCTCAGTTTCTCTTTCTCGTCTTCAGCTGCCATTCTCATTTTCTCTTTCTCGTCTTCAGCTGCCATTCTCCTTTTCTCTTTCTCGTCTTCAGCTGCCATTCTCATTTTCTCTTTCTCTACTTCAGCTGCCATTCTCATTTTCTCTTTCTCTACTTCCCATGCAAATTCACGGTCCTCTTTAACTTTCAGACGCTCTATTTCTAATGCTTCTCTCTTCGCTTGCGCCTTAAGTTTCCATTCCTCACTTCCATGTTTAGGCGACAAAGCCATCTTCGCCAACTTCAGTAATTGAGGTTTCTTTAAACCCTTAACGTCCTCACCTAACGTCGCACAATATTGCCTCAACTCCTCCACCGGCAATTCCACTATGTCATCCCACTCAAGAGAACTACCGTCCCCAGAAGACGCCATAACAGTCTAACTGCGCAGACCAATGACACAAAATTCTCCCCGAATTCAAAATTCTCACGACCGTCCACTTCAAGACCGTCGCGAAAGCACACGCCAAAACGCGCAAAACTCTCCGCCGCAAAACAAATAAATAGCCCAGGCCCCCACAAAACGAAATGCGACTTCGCACAAATTTTCGACAAAATTTCCCGAAAACCAACCGGACTAACAAATATCCGAAATTTACCACCCGCAATATCGAGCAAAAGGACGGGCCCCCATCTGTAAAGGGTTCTACGGCCGTCTAAGAGGATGACTATCAAAGATAAGGTCCCAAATGATATAATAAACGTCGATTTATTCAATAGAGCAAGTTATACAATGAATTAACTACGTTACCGTCCAGACGATACGAAGAAGACCAGACCAGAGGTCGAAGCACGGCAAAACCCCACACGACAGCACGGCTAACGAAGCCAAGGAATACGGATGAACAGCCAGACCACCAACAGGGCGAAGAAGGCGACGTAGAAGATGAACCCGCAGGTTAGCTCGCCAGCTGCGAGGGACACGACCGCTCTCAACGGGAGAAGTACCACGTACCACCAGATACCACAAATGCCGTAAGTGCCGTCAAGACCCGCGGCCACCGTTCCTTAAATAGACAGGACCACTCCTACTACACCCACGTGCCCAGTCATAGAGAGAGAGAGTACGGAAGATCAGGAGGGCTAATGGCTACAATGTAATATTACCATCAAAATGTAGAAATGCAAAGAGTAATTGTTTCTATTTAATTATATTTAATTAAGTCTTAGAATCCTCTTGTCAATACTGAAATTGTATAGCAATTGTGTTCAGGTGGCAGCTTAACCCTCGGGCTACCAAGGGGGGGTGGTTGCCACCCCCCCCTAGGTTTTTCGCAAATCAAACGCGTTCCGTCGGGAATAAAATTTTGAAAATATTAGTAACTGTAGAGGGTTCATTGGGACACATTTTGAGCTAAAAGTTTTGATGATGCCCCTTACCGTTCAAAAGTTACACCAGATATACCCAAGGTACCAGGGGGGTGGATACCACCCCCTTTAGAATATCGTCCGTAACTTTTCTGCCCTTTAATATTAAGAGACGCAAATTATACCATTCTATCGAGGGAATGTGGGGCTACATTTCCATGCTCACTGAGTTGTCTTATGACAACCGGAAGTGCTCAAAATAAATTAAAATATATATAAAGGTGTTTTATTTTCATAAAATTGCCATGTTTTTTCTATTATAACTTATCCATAATTTATTTCTTAATAGAAATAAATTATGCCATTCTGTAGAGGGCATTTAGGGCTATTTTTTGGTACTAAATAATTTGTCTTTTGATGACCGGAAGTGCTCAAAATAAATTAAAATGTGTGAAAATGTTGGGGTTTTTTACAACGCAAGCCGATATGTCTGCGTAAACGTTTTTCAGTGGCTAAAACATGTTTTTTTTGTTTTGATTGAACATAAAACAGACTTATTACTAGTTTTTATAGTTGAATATTGGACTTTATTATATGTAAACTACTTTTTATATATAAATCATATATAAAACACACAGAATCTAATATATTCCCTATGCGTAAGTATACATTTTGTGGAATCGACGGGTACCCATGGTAAAAAATTCATAATTTCGAGGGGCATTCATATTTTCTAAACCTAAATATACCATTTTGTGCAGAAATGAAAGCTGAATCAAATGGTGTATTACAAGTTATGATATCTCAAACCAAACCCAAAATCCAGGGGGGGTGGTAACCACCCCCCCCTTGGTAGTTAGTGTTACAAAAAAAGCTTGGTAGCCTGAGGGTTAAAGCGCTGTCATTGCAATGCGGAAATTGAAAATATTTCTTTCTGTTACACGAAGTCGAATTGGTTAGCGCTGACGATCTGTAAGGCGAAGACCTTACCCCAGGGCAGTTCAGCCTGTGACCCGCGGGCCGCATAAGCTGATTTTAAGTGACCCACCCACACTAATGAAATTTTGTTCAAATTTAAATTTTGTGAAAAAGAAGAAAAACAAATCTCAGACCAAGTTGCCTAGCCATAAGTTTGTTACTTGTCCTATTGTTCGACAATGTGACGACAAGATCCAGCTCCCACGACACATGCGTTATGATTATTCTATAGTAAATGTTCAAACAGCTCAACAGTAATTATTTGCATTAAATTACGTGTGTTGTTTTGAATTCGACATTGCGGCCCTCACCTTCAAGAAAAAGTTCTTCGGTGACCCGCGCTGTCAAAAAGGTTGGATAGCATTGCCTTACCCTGTCGATTGAGATCTCTGTGAAATAAGTAAGACTGTGAGGACTCATCGCAAGTCCTTTGCTTGCAATCGCTCAGCGCAATAATGCTGTTCTGTCGTATGTTAGTGAATGCTCTTCTGAACTATCATGAAGGGATTGCGACATAATAAAGGAAGTTGCACTGAATGATAGATCCTCTCTCCACTGAAGAAGAACGACCCGCCCTAGACACCTTTCCAGTCCAACGTTCAATAGCTTCAAAAGCTGTTGTTATGTTTCGCATAAGCACGATTCAGTGAAAACATCTTTTGTGTCTCTGTTTGTTGAAGTCGACTGCAGTTGTTTTGTTGCTCGTCTGTGCAATAACTTAGCGTCTTAATTATATGCAACAGTCTACGAACTCTAAAAAAATAGGAGTAGGGATCAGATGAAGGTGAAGTGAATCATTCGAATGATAACGACCTGTTCATAGACATGGGCGGAGTTTTGTTTCCGTTCTTGGTGGGGCTAAATCTTTTGGGGCTGAGACTCGGTCCAGAAATCGAGAAATATTTTCCCCGGCCAAAAAGTTGATAATTTTTTAGTCCTCGGGCTGAAATCTCGGCGAAATCTAACAATTTTCCCGGCCAAAAAAATTCATGACTTTTTTAGTCATTCGTATATTTCGCGTGGGGGTTGGACCCGAGAAAAGATACCATTCACACAGTAAAAAATTTACTCTGGATCTTCGTGGGGGCTTAGCCACCCCACTAGCCCCTGATAAACTCCCCCATGTTGATAGACATGTAAGTAGCTGTGAAACTGAGTGTATGCGTATAGTCTAGGTCAAATAGAGGATGAAAGAAGTAGGCCTACGGCGGAAGAATAGGAAGATGAAACAAATGTGTACATATGAACGACAATATTATATCAATGATAAATATTCAAGTAAATTAATAATGCCTAGGCATGAAAACTGTTATTCGCTAGGTGACACTTTTGTGCGGATGGGGAACCAGTTCACTTTCCGTCAGGACGCCATTAATTTCCCCTTAGGTGCGAATTTTCGGTTTGTCATTCTTGGAATCTCATTTCTGATGCGTCATTTACGAACCGCAATTTCGGGTCCGCAGAGTACTTCAGATGTAGGCTACCTTTGGCTAGGGTTAGGATCAGGATTCTTGAACTCAACCTTGTCCTACTTGCCTTGACCAGATTTTGTGACAACCATGACCTGATTAAGTAATAATCTTGACCAGATTACGTCATTACATTGAAAGTTAAAACTATTGAAACATTGAAACTATGACGTCATTTGACCTCTACTGTTTAACACCTACTCACGTAAAATGTCTGTACCGCATGACTGACGACACACGATCGGAATTACCCTTCAACGGGATTTCCAACTAGAGCCAGCCACTGAAGGAGTGCCACAGAATTTCTTAGAATTGATATTCAGCCTTTGTGACCATTCTGTCACAAACACGATTCGCATAAAGCATGTTTTTCCCCTTTTTCTAGAACTTACTGAGGGCTAGAATCTCGCGCCATCGCGTACCAGGTCCCATTGATTTCATCTAGATGACAAAAACCTGTTGAACAACAGGCGAGCAAAACACGCAAACATCTTTTGTCACTCTTTGAGACGGCAAACAGACGCCATGTTCGCTCCGTTCTGCATATAAGCGACCTTCTCTCGCACCTCATTCATTCATTGGAAGCAATTGGTTCCTGAACGATCTTCAACAGCCGACATGAAAGGGTTCGTCCTGAAAATCGTCTGCTACGTCGCAGTTCTGGCGAGCTTTGCACCGTTGCCAGGTACGTAGATTCAGGGAGGGCCATTGGCATATAATAACTCCGCTTGGGAAAGCTTAGGTAAGACGGGCATGAACCATTACGGTAAGACAGGCAAGCTGGTGCAAATGTGAGATAAAGCCAAGGTAAATGAATTTCGTTTTCTGATGAAAGTTACTGAATGAAATTTCTAATAAAATTCTTGTGATGATATTTAAACGTAAGATTTAAATTGCGTCTTAATTGCTACACAGACATTTTGTGCAACTGTTTCACTTGTAGAAACGTCAGCGTTCACCCAGCGACCACCGATATACATGTACACAACTCAGTCAAGTTCCACATACAACCCAAAAGGTCGGTCCATCTCTTAACGTCACCGTCATCACCATCATGATCAGCCTTTGTCTATATCGTCATTATTCATTTTGTCCTTCTGTCTTGTCAATTCTGGTTTTATAAGTTGCAATTATTATAGGCTATTGCTATATAGTTCAAACTACCCTTTTTCCTCGAGTGTCCAAAGTATGCTGTGTCGAAATTGTGTCCGATTTGCCTTAAGCCTGTGGTAATTTTTTTTTATAAACTCAGTTTAGCATGATTTTAGGCTTTCGTGTTATCTCCCAGACTGCTGTGTGGTCGCCAATGCTCACCTGCTCTGCGATCCTAAACTATTACCTCAGTACTACCGTCATTATAAATGCAGCTTATAGATAGAGAATAAAAGCCGGACGAGAACCTTGAATCAGCAGTTTCGATTATGACCCTGCAACTTGAATTTTGTGAATTTTAAATGCAGGAAATAAAAAGCAGGTACACAAACGCTAGAGTTAGTCTCTGAAACTAGGTGATCTCGTCTATTTTGGACAAATGTAGGCCCACGTTGCTGATTGAAGCGATCCTATATCCTCAATGTTTGCATCCCAACGTCTTCTACACTCGAAGGATAATGCCGACTAGCAACGTTCAGACTCCGAGAATCTGATTCTGTGTTCCAGCTTTTGCTGTATTTTTTGTCAACAGGATTAACAATTTAAAATGTAAAATTGCTAAATGTACTGCTTATTTATTAAGCCTATGTAATGACCTGCTGCTTGACTCTAATTTCTCTGGATCTGCCTTCACTGACTTGCCACCTGTCACCTACTTTGAAGTCTACAATCTTCTCAAAAATATCGCTCCTAAATCATCCCAAATGGATTTCATACCAACACACTTATACTTTCCTGCTCTGATGTTTTCTCCCACCCGATTGCACGCTTGGCCAACCTGTCTTTTGCTGAAGGTCGTTTTCCGTCATGCTTCAAATCTGTTCTAGCCACACCCTTGCTTAAAAAACCTAACCTAGACTCCAGCAATCTTTCAAACTTCAGACATATCTCCAGCCTTAATAACATTTCTAAGATTCTGGAACGTCTCTTTCTCACTCGTATTAAGAAGCACATTACTTTCTGTCCCAACTTCAGTCCTTATCAGTCAGCTTACCGCGAAGGTTATTCCACTGAGACTGCCCTTGTCTCCCCACTTGATAACATCTTCTCGTCTATTGACAATGGGAAAGCCTGCCTCTCAGTATGTCTTGATCTCAGTGCAGCCTTTGACACTGTTGACCATCAGCTACTTCTTTCAAGACTTGCCATTAGCTTTGGTGTCTCTGGGACAGCCTTAAACTGGTTAGCTTCTTACCTGCGAGACTGGAATAAGCAGGTCGGCATAGGGGCTGCTCGGTCTGAGCCTACTGATTGCACTGCTGGAGTGCCGCAGGGATCTGTCCTTGGACCCTTGCTATTTACTGTCTTTACTTCCCCAATCAGTCGCATTGCTAATCACTTTGGAATCCAATTACAGCAGTATGCTGATGATACCCAGCTCCATGTTTCTTTGTCACACACACACACACTGATCAGTCTGGCAAACTTAAACTTGAAGAGTGCCTTTCATCTATGTATTCCTGGTTTTGTTTAAATGGTTTGGCCATAAACCCTGACAAATCTGAGGCATTTTTGTTTGGGTCAAGACAGCGCCTGCGTTCTTTCCTTCCACTTTCTAATATCGACCTCGCCGGCACTGCTGTGCATCTGTCAGAAACTGTCAAAACACTTGGAGTAACCCTAGACAATAAGCTCACTTTTAGACCACACATAACAAGCATTTGAAAATCTTGTTTCTATCACATTCGGGTACTACGTCGCATCAGGTCGGCCCTGACTATGGACATGTCTCAAACCATTGCCTGTTTTCTTGTCTCCTCTCGCCTTGAATATGCTAACGCCGTTTTGTGGGTCTCTCAGACACTGAGCTCAGCAGGCTGAAAAGCATCCAAGACTCTTTAGCGCGAGTAGTGCTGCGCGTCCCAATACAATCTAGTTCTTCAGCCCTACTCCATCAACTGCACTGGCTTCCTGTTCAGTACAGGATAAAATTCAAATTAGCATGTCTGACCTACAAATCCCTCAGCACCAGTCTTACCTTCAGTCACTACTAAATCCTTACTTTCCTCCTCGTTGCTTGCGTTCATCGGGTACAAGTCTTATGGCTGAACCTCGATGCAAAACAGTTATGGGCTTGCGTGCATTCCATGCTTCTGCACCCAGGGAATGGAGTCGGCTTCCGCTCTCTCTTCGAATCTCAATTTCACTTCCTTCCTTCAAAAAGCGGCTAAAAACTCACTACTTCTCCTTGGCTTTCAGCCACATGGATCTCTAACTGCATCTTCCTCTGGCGGCTGACTATCCGCGCCTCAGATTCGCATTCCGGTGTGACCATGTGCGCGTTACAAATTTATTTAATAATAATAATAATGCATTGCATACACATCGGAGTGGTAGTTGATACAGCTACGTTTTATGTTGATTGTAGGTACACCATGCGAAGGTTTCCGGTGTACGTCGCCCAAACGTTGTGGCTTGGATGAGAACAATGAAGCTGCGTGTGTCTGTGATGTAAACTGTTACGACGATAACTATCGAGTCTGTGGGAGCGACAACAAAACCTACTCCAGCTATTGTTCGCTGACTATAAAGGCGTGCCAAGCCAGCAGCAACGTCACGATCAGCTACTACGGCCCGTGTACATATGAAGGCAAGAGTCACTGCTGTTTATATTATAGGTGCTATACAAATGCTCTACGATATAGGTACATTAGAGGTAAAGGAGGTGTAGTCGTATTCGTTAGCTCAACGTTTCGATAGCAGAACTCTAAGGCTAAAAGTAAGGCGCCTGCTAAGTCACGTCAGAAGTGTTGTCGATTAAACGAAGTCCATTGGT
The DNA here is from genome assembly GCA_949752735.1 of Lumbricus terrestris. NCBI lineage: Eukaryota > Metazoa > Annelida > Clitellata > Crassiclitellata > Lumbricidae > Lumbricus > Lumbricus terrestris. The sequence continues at coordinate 343,516 of OX457048.1, read as the reverse complement.
GATGCGAACCGGTTGCCAAGGAGACAAGAGACAAAACATCGGGTTTCGTCGGGTATGGAAAGGGAGTTGGATGGGAGATGATCAGATGTAGTGTGGTAAGATAATTATCTGTAATGTGTGAGATTTCTATTTGAATGGAACTCTGTGCAGTGTAGAATAATTATTTTGGGCAGATGGGGATGGGTGAGGCGTTTCGTCAGGATGAGTGGATAATTTTCAAACTTTTGTCCCAAGATTGAGGTATAGTGTGGAGTGTGGAACGACTGGAGAACTTGAGGTGACTATTCACTGGGTAACTGAAGAGAGTGAGATGAACGAGATCAATAGACCTGAGTTGTTGGGTGGTGAAGATTTTTGAATGTAGGCCTCCATGGATGCTAAATGTCTCTCTTCTGACAAATTTGTGTTTTATAATACCTGCTGCTTCGCGTTATGCATTTGCAAGATGTTTATGGAACAAAATTAGAAAGAATCTAGTCATCATAAAAAAGTATCTTACCTTCTCCCACCTCATATCCTATGGAATACTATACCCTAATAAATCAATATCTTACTTACTTCAACATTACTTGGACTTCTACATTATGACTCTCATCTTAAAGGCATAAAGATCCTTCAAAAAAGTCAATTCGAGTCATAACTAAATCTCCCCCTAATTCACACACTAGTCCGCTATTTTTTTAGCATAAACTCTTAACCATTACTCAAATAAAATTTCTACAAATTTGCATTTTCATGTATAAATACACTAATAACCTCCTCCCATCATGATTCTCATCCTATGTTGATCTTGTACCGCATCTTACATTCACTAGAACAACAATGACTTCAGATCTGTGTTTGCAACAGAGCTGTTTTTAAGGAATTTTTAAAACTGCACAAACCCTTTCTTTGCCTTCCCATCCTCCATGGTAAATTACTCCCACTCACAGGACAATGACCTTTTTCACTAGTTTTTAATGCACAGAGTTGCTTCTACAACTGCACAGATTCATTTTCAACTGCACATTTTGTGTACAACTACACGCTAAAAAAGACCTGGTTTGCAAGGACTAACGTCCGTAACGCCCTGCCAACTGGAACAGTCTGCCTAAAGAAATCCGCATGGTCACATCCCTCATCCACTTCAAAATCCTCGCACATGCACACACACTAATTTATATGGCATGTATTTAAACTCATATTTTGGTGTTAGTTAAGCTATAGTTAAGACTTTAACTCGTACTTATATGTAACTGTTACTGTATAAATGTATGTATAGTTTAATAAAGTCTATCCCCTTATCCATCCCACCTCCACCACCTTGTAATTTCATCCCTGTATATAGGCCCCTACTAAGTGGGACTCGCCCCTTGATCCCTAATCTATATCCATGATCCTTGTTGAATGACTTACACTCTTACAGTGTTAAATACCAGTTGTGTTATACTGTTCTGTTTATTTTGTTTATTGTGGGAACAATTAATACTCTTGAATTTTTGAATTTGAATTTTGCTATGTGAGGATATCGGCATTCGTATTGAAACGACGAGGAACCTCTGTCTTTACTTTGACAGATTTATCGTTTGTAAATTAGCTGAATGCATCTGTTCTGCTGCTTTTCCTACCATCCTTTAGCTTCCATATGCAACGGAATTGGCTGTTCGCCAAACAAGGTGTGTGCTGTTGCCGGCAATCGAGCGCTCTGCGTCTGCACTACGGACTGTCCCACCTACAGCTACCCAGTCTGTGGAAGCGACAACCAGACATACATCAATGATTGTGACTTACGAAGGCAAGCCTGCTTGACCAATAAGAACACCACGATCGACTTATATGGCGAATGTAAACAAGGTAACAAGTCATTTGGTTCATACGAGTGTTTTTTATGAACAACAATAATTGTTTGAGAAAACACGGTGATTATTATAGCATTGAATAAAGTTCCATATTTATTAATATATATAAAAAATGTTTGCACTCATAGGGTGTCTAAGTAGGATGATGATAGAAATAGCAAACAAGACTTAATAGGAAATTATATTTATGATTGAGCGAAAAACTGTTATTTCATCAAGAACAGTCCTAATTTGCAAAGCAATTCTAATTTCTAAATTTGTCTGGAAAAAACAGTATCAGTCAGAATATCAAAATGTTTAGGAGATTTAACACTTTATTTCGCATAGATTTTTTTAAAAGTAATAATCAACAACATAGAAAAAGTATTTGGCATTACTCAGAATAGGCCTTCCCTATCTGTGCTCACAGAATTTTAAAAATAAAGATGGAGGATCATAGACGCCATTTAAAATTGGTCCATGAAAATCCCAAGTGATTTCCAACCTTGAAATTTATTTCGTTTTTCTTTCTTTATAGCGACCGCGTGCGATGGATTTTCGTGTACAAATGGAACGCAGTGTGCTATTGATGAGCGTAAAAAACCAGTCTGTGTTTGTATTGATACGTGTCCATACTCGACTGACATAGTATGTGGCAGCGATGGTCGAACATACGGCAGTGAGTGCGAACTCTACAGGGAAACATGCAATTCGGGCACTAACACTCAAATAGCTTATAAAGGCTACTGCGTCGAAGGTAAGTTGCTTTATGGAGCAGCAACGTCAATTTTTGTTTAATAAAATTCAAACTTTGAGATTTAAGAAGTTTAAAGTTTTAGGAACCAGAAACGGCAGCAGATTGAAAGGCATTTAAATCCCTTTAGCAACTTCATCCAAGTGTAGACGATGAACCTTTTTTATATAACATAGGCTACTCTCCTCCTAAATACACTGACAATTTCCATGCGTGAACAAGCAGCTGCATATTATCAAGAAATATTTTGTGGGACAACCATTGGGCAATATAAAAGCCAAAGTCTTAAACATGATCTCTGTTCAGTGTCTCTTATGTAGCCTACACTTCTCTTGATTGTCGCAGGATCTGCTTGCTCTGGTTATCGTCAATGCCCAAAGAACAGGCAATGCAACGTCAATCAAGATAATAAACCAGTTTGCGTCTGCAAGACGTCCTGTCCCAATGAATATGATCCGGTTTGTGGTAGCGACGGAAACACCTACTCCAACTTATGTTATCTGGAGATGCAAGCATGCGCCGCTGGTAGCAACCTTACGATGGTTCGGAAAGGTCAATGCAGCTACGGTAAGACGATGAATGACGAATGCTATTAATTTGGGCAAACAATATAATTTATTAGCTACTAATTTAAGGGACTGGGTGTCCAACGCTTAAAGATAATTGCAAAAACTTGACGAATACGACACAAGATTATTTTTTTAAATTCAGATGTATGGATGGATGGGTAGAGATGGATGGATGTACGGATGAAATAGTTGAATGTACTAGTACAGATGTGTATTTGAAGGAACAAATTTCGCAGGTTCTCAGAGTTCAGGGTCATTGTAATTTGTAGCAATTTACCACATAATATTCGTACTGCTACGATCTTTGCCATTTCAAAATATTTATAAGCGCTGACTAATGTCACGTAATTTTATCTTCTTTTTGAATAGTAGTTAAGTAGTTATATCTTTCGCACAGTATGGTTACAACAGTTGAACATTTGTCATTTTGTAAAGATATGAAGTGCGTTGTTATTATTATTATTATATATTTTTATTATATTTATTACTGTTATTATTTTTATTATTTTTATTTTTATTATTATGATTATTTTTAATTTTATTGTTTCATCATTATTATGATTACTTTTATTTTTACAATTATTTTTATTATTTTTATTATTACAATGTTGTTTTTGTTATTATTGTTATAGTTATTAGTTTGTCACTTTTAATTTTCATCGCTTATGTTTTAGTTAAGTATTAATAAAAGCATTCATGGTAAATGGTTAAGGAAGAGGGGTCAGGGTATCATAAACTATTAGCATTTTCTGACTCGTATTGCACTGTGGGCCCACTTATTGTCTCACGTTTGCACTATATCACTTTTGTGTGGTCAGCCAATTCATTCATTCATTCAATAATAATAATGTTAATATAATTTGTAACATTACTAATAGTAATAATTATATAAATGACAGAGATATCATCTTTGTAACTCTTTGTAATATAATTTGTAATATTACTAATAGTAATAATTAGGCCTATATCAATAACAGAGATATCATCTTTGTAACTCATAAGATGACACTGTTCTGTATATTTTCAGGAGAGTATTGCAACGGAGTCGTGTGTCCCTATCCCAAGTATTGCGTTGTTGATGCACAGAATCAAACATCTTGCGCGTGCAGTAGTAACTGCGGCAATTACTATGATCCCTACTGTGGCCCTGATAACAAGACATACGACAACTACTGTCAGATGAGCGCCGCATTCTGTGAGGCAAACAAGAACCTGACGAATTACTACTCCGGCGTCTGCTCAGAAGGTTATACTCTAGGAATGTGTGTTTGAGAGAGCTAGATCTTTATATGGCGCTTCTTTAGGTTGGCTTTTAACGACGGCTGAATTGCTGAGATGAATATAATAGTACGAGAATGGTGCTAATTTTCAGCACTAATCAGAGTGAATAATTGGATCGAGGCCGGTCTCCTTGGCATTAGTGGTAGTGGGTTCTTCCACTTCTTAGAAAGCCCTTCCTGCTCCTCCACGGACTAAGGTCATTACAGGAATTCCGCCAGCGTACCCTCGTTTCAAGGAGTTTCTCTTCCTCGAGGGCTTCCGAGCTGAGAGTACTTCTGAATCGTGTAAAAAAATTCATGCGATACAATCCTGGAACGTGTAGGCCTACACGTAAACAATGTTTCAATGTAGGCCTATATATTTAAACAGGTTTCGAATGGAACGAAATGCTTGTTATTTCAGTGTAATAAAATATGATTTGTTGCATTACACCTTTTAGCAGTTCTCAATGGAACTGGAAGTGTTAAGTGCTTCTATAGTCTTCTGCTCAACTAGAATTTGATTCCTGTTGTTCTATAGGATCGAATTGTCAGGGAACCTATTGTCCTTACGGAAGTCATTGTGACTCCTTGCATCAGACAGAACCAAAGTGTGTATGTAACACATACTGTCCAAAGACGAACACTCCAATCTGCGGCAGCAACAACAAGACTTACGACAACTACTGTGAACTCCAGAGGGACGCTTGCCTTACCAATTCCTCCATTTGGAGTAATTACAACGGAAGATGTGAAGATGGTAAACCAATCTACTCTTAAACTTAATGCATAACAACACTAGATTATCAATGTTATCTCAAAAGAATTATTTCGGCGAATATTCCATGTAGAGGTGGAATTAGAATTTTGCAAACAGGATCAGTGGAATGTGCAGACTGAATGCTTTAATAATCAGTCATATATTTGTGATTTTCTGAATGGTTAGCATCAAAGCGTTTTCATTTAGCAGGTGATAGGTGATATAAAATAGAAAACTCAAAGAAGTGACTCCTGGGTCAACGGCTACCATGTTATTATCGTTGTGTTAAATAGGTCATATCTTTGTATGATTGATACATTGACCGACCCAAGGATGAGTGAAGAACAACAACGAAGGCCTGTCGGATGGTTCAATGAAGAGAAGGAAGAGTTAGAGATTGGCAATGGGATGAAATGGAAGAGACAGGATAAGAGGACGAATGGGCAGACGGAGGTGGAGGAAAAACAAAGGACGGGAGATAAAGAAAAATTCGCATAATAACCTAACAGTCAAGCAAGTAGTTCGGGTAGTCAATGACACGGCCTCTTTTAAACGGGTTAATCTTGCTTCATTATTTGCCTAAAGCGAATGAAGGACTTCTAAAATCAATTTAAGTTCCTTGTTGATGTAAGTGCCTTGCGTTGCTCAATTGTTGATGCAAGAAACACCAATTAGTTGAACGATCACCCATGCGCTAAAGAAAACTTGATTACCTGCTACTGGTAGACTACAGCAATACTCTTCTCTCACAGCAGTCATCATGAGATACTAGAATTCTAAGTCATTTCCTCTGTAATCCGCGATGATTGTTTTCGCTTTCCTTGAAGGACCAGGATGCAGCAGCATCTATTGTCCCTACGGTAGAACTTGCGCTTTGGATGAACACAAACGACCATCGTGCGTCTGTTCTCAATACTGCAGCGGCGGATCAAGTGAAGTGTGTGGCTCCGATGGCAAGACTTACAGCAACGAATGCTTCCTCATCGCGGCTGCTTGCATGACCAACAAAACCATCTACGTGCAGCGCTATGCACGATGTACAGAAGGTGAATTTCTATGAGCATTTACAGATAACTTCAGATGAGGTATAATACTATTTCAAGAGACATTTAAGTCTTTTTGTTGAGCATGCTTCTTGGCCCATAATAAGTTTAAAACCGTTTTATCATTAGAGTGAAGCGTTACTGCACCATGCTAGAATTATTTTTGGCGACATCTATTGTCTCCTCCCCTTGAAACCATACTCTGACCTCCTCGGACCACTCCTTAGACAACCTAGACGACTCGGCGTTTGCAGAGCGCGTGAATACGCAGGTTCCCTTCACCTGACTCTTGAGTTTCGTTCTCGAAGTGTGGAGACTATGATTACGAATTTAGTTCTAGAGATTTCTGTCTTTGTCTTTCGCAGATAGTCGTTGCAACGGAGTCGTTTGTTCGTCGGACAAAGTTTGCGAGATTGATCGAAATGGAAAACCGATTTGCGTCTGTAACGATAAGTGCGATAGCTACGGATCTCCCGTCTGTGGCAGCGACAATAAAACATACGCCAACTATTGTCTGCTTCGGAAGAAGGCTTGCACCAGCAGCTCAAGCATACGTTGGCTCAACTATGGAAAATGCGTCGAAGGTGAGTAAGAATGCGATGAGCTGCATGCGATTTATTGTTTGTAAAGCCACAGCCTGCAGCAATTATTAGATTACGAAAAGGAGATCATGCCATAGCATCAAATAACAACCACAAAATCTAGCCCTAAACGCATCGCATTCTGCATCATGTATGGCCGAACTGAAATCACAATTTAGTACGTAGTGCACATTCTGTACACCTTTCTTAGCTGCCATTCCAAAATTTAACGTCGATATCCTTGTACTAAACTATTTTATTTTTGTAGCATCCGTTTGCGACAAAATATCTTGTCCACGAGACAAAAGATGTGCCATGGATGGCAATCGGCCAACTTGTGTCTGCATCGATGAATGTCTGTACTGTCAAAACCCGGTCTGTGGCAGCGACGGTTTCACTTACAACAGCGAATGCGAGCTGTTGAAGCAGGCTTGTACGACGAACAGGAATATTACGATGATCTACAGAAGAAAATGCGATCAAGGTAGGCATTGTGCAATCCTTCATACATTCCATGATAGGCTGCAGCAGTGCATACTAATTCTGCCGCCCATTAATTTTGGTTGTCTTGTGGTTGTGCGTAGGATATTCATGAAGTGATCGGAAGCATTTGGTAGACTGATGGTAATCAATTTCCTATTCAGCAAATTTCGGACTTCTCTCTCATCGGAGAAGCAGAGAAATCGGTTTAATAATTAGCACTTTCATAACGCTTAAAACTACAATATATTTATCAAAATATTGTGAGCCGTGATTAGTCCATGATGTTTGTTTTCTTAGGTCAGACTTGCAGCGACATCTCTTGTCCAACTGGTCGAGTGTGTGCCCTGAAAGACAAGAAGCCGACTTGTGTCTGCAACACGGTGTGCTACTCCTACTATTACTCCTCTTCAGTTTGTGGAACCGACGGAAAGACGTACGACAACGAGTGTGCTCTTGTGAGGGCAGCATGCACGACCAACAAGAACATTAAAGTGGCCTACTACACTCCATGCACGAGCGGTAATAACACCTTGGTTTATATATAGAGATTTTTGCAGCTATGGCGAGGTTATAATTCATTCGTTTATTATTAATAAACAAAAATAATTCTTGTTTATCAAAATGTGGTTTAGTAAATAGGTATGTGACAATATTGCGTTGGTGACTTTATTATAGAGGCTGGGAGGCATTGGGCCAATCCCATGTATGTGATTGTAGGCCCAAGAGACCATTCTTAAATACTCGTTTGCAAATCATCATAGGTATGCGATCCAGAATGCTGCAGATGTAATGACTAACTTGCAAAGCGTACTAGCGATCATGTAGACCTACATGTACTTGATCTCTGATGCAGGTGCACATAATTATTAAGTAGTTGAAGTATTGCATGAACAGGAAACATCCGATCATTTCATACAGGTAGCACATAGTCCCACCAAGGCCACCAGATGTTGGTAACATAAACTGATCAAGACACAGTAATGAGAAAGTGGACATGAATAACCTGTCAAAAGCAACTCGTCTCATCATAAGCCCTACTTGTCTTGTCTTTAACCTTCCTCGATTCGAGGGTTAGTCGCTTCATGGACACGCCTTCGCCACTTTTTCCTGTCCTTCGTCTCCTTCAGTATCCTCTCAAATGCTAGTTCCATCCACGTGGTCTTCCTCTTGCCCTTGCTCCCGAAATTGTAGCCTACCCTGTATTCTTTTCTTTTCCATGCAGCCCCTGTTTCCTAATCAAATGACCGAAGTAAATGAGTTTCCTTCTTTTTATCGTGCTCATACAATAGAACTGAAAGAATAGACAGGCATTCACATTCATTCCATGAATTTGCATTGTACCTTTTCAACAAACCACTATGGAGTGCTCCCAGCCCATTTACGCCAAATAAAAGTACGCCCCCGAAACCGTATGGCCAAATATGCTGATGACACTTACCTGTTAGTACCAGCCATCAACAGTGACACAATTATGGAAGAACTCGATCATGTAACGGAGTGGGCCAAATGCTGCAACTTGACTCTCAATCAAAGAAAGACTCAGGAGATGGTGGTTCACCGTCCGGGACGAGGAATGTCAGGGTTCGCTCCATGCAGCAGAGGTTCCGGGTCTTATTCGGGTGCAAAGCATGTCAATTTTAGGGGTTGTTATGTCTGAAAACCTAGGGTTTGAAGCCCATATAAAGCGTATATGCATCCAGGCAAGACAGTCGCTTTATGCCCTACGAATCATGACTGCACACGGCCTCAAGGGACCAAACCTGCATGACGTTGTTAGGATGACCACAGTGGCCCGCATGTTATACGCGGCTCCGGCATGGTGGGGTTTTGCGGGGCAGCAGGAACGCGATAGACTGCAAGCCATATTGGACCGTTTGATCCGACTGCGCTATCTTCCTGAGGACAATCCTACCTTCGAGGAGCTGTGTAGAACAGCGGACGGGAGGCTCTTCGCTGCCCTCCTGCTTAATCAAGGACATGTGCTACACCCACTCCTCCCACCATTGAGGCCCCAGCCTTATTCCATGAGGCCAAGACTACATGACCGAATTATCCCTAGGGCGGATACGCTAACGAAGAAATCGTTTTTAACGAGAATGCTGTATTGTATTTAAATGTATTACAATATAAATAAAAGAGCAGCATAGATTGTCAGTAAAAGAACATATTTATATTCTTTTTGGATTTAGAATTTTGTGCTGTTTTAAAACATTTGACATTGAATGGATATAGAAATGATGTATGTTTGTTTATTATAACATGTCTGTACACCAAAATGCGGATAGCAATTGGTATATTAAAGAATATTCTTATCTTATCTTATCAGAAATTTATGAAACAAAGTTTGATTGGTAAGATGTAATAAACGCAGCTTTGAAGGATGGAGGTCTTTCCATGTGGACGGCCCTACAACCGAGAAAGCTCGAAGTTGTCTGGTAGCTAAGCGAGCCCGAGGAAGTAGAAGTTGCTCTGTCACAGCAGAGCGAAGAGGGCGACGTGCTTCAACGTCATTTGAAGCGCTTGGATAGTCCTACACTCAATGATGGCGTGCACATGAAATGCAGGTAGCACAGCGATCCAGTCGTTAACAACATTCCACTGAAGTACCTGAGATTACCAATCGTCTGTTATGGTTATGAACAATCCATGTTCAGGTCTGTATCAGCGATACTGCGCTACAGCCAATTGCACGCCCGGTGGGTCACGGGGCTTTTCTTGACCTCCGACGGAGCCCTATCTATCGATTCTATGCATCGGTGGTAAAGAGTGTTATCCACATATGGACAGGAATTACGCTTCAAGCGACGCAACGCAGCTGAATCATGGTGCTTGCGGAGCAAAGGCCAAGTCGAAACGTCAGAAATACAACTTCGGGATGCACGTGGACATGTTTGTGTGAATAGCTGCATGCGAAACTGCAGTGATTTTTACGAACATGCCGGTATTCGTGCCTACGATCCCATTATGGGATGAAACGACAAAGTGTCTAAAAGTTAGAGGAAATTAAATTTAGCCTAAACGAATACAGATTATGGTCTAAAGTCATTGCATATGACCTCAAAGTAAAATGTTTAGCAGAACAAACTGTTGGGCATTGATGAGTTACGTATTGTACATTTGAGCAGTTCTTTGCTTGATTTATCTGTTGTCGATTTCGTTGGTTTAGGTACAAGTTCAACCAGTCCGATACCATGCTACGGGTCATCTTGCGGAAAAACAACAATATACTGATGCAACGACTTCTGCAGTGAGGTTTTTAATTTGACGTCATCTCATCATACATGTAAACGTCATCATGTGTGGTGTCTCTGTACCATTCTAGTCTATTGACTTGTGTAGCAGTGTAACTGTACTTTGCATTTATCAATGGACTTGATTACAACTTCGGTCATACACTGTCAATATTGACCAAACGTCTCTTAGGAAATGCTTCGCAGCTAGGTGAGAATTGGCATGCAATTAATACACTCATAAAAATCTTCAGGTGAGTTAGGTGGAAGTTTTTTGTTTGTATGTGCACTTGTTATAGCGCCCCTTCAAGCTCTCCCTACTCAGAGGTGCTCCCGAATGCAGAGCGGACACTGCATCAGAGTTTCACGCCGAAGCGCTGAGCAATTGTGAGTGAAGGACTTGCCCAAGGTCCTTACGCGGCGAGGTGGATTCGAACCTCGAACCTTCCGGCTTCAAGGCAACGACGCCACCACTACACCACCGCGCCCCACAAGTTGTGTTTTACGTGAACACCGCATCAACTTCGATGTCTGGTATTCGGTAAATGTCTCGTAGTTAACTTTGACTATTTCAATGTAGGTCTATTCTGTAACCATACGGATGAATTTGAATAGTTTTAATTCTCTTATTCGTGTCCGATACGCAAAGACAACAGACCAACTTGTGGCATTTATTTCGGGACTTTGATATGATAACATTTTGAATGGTTTCTCTGTTTTATTCAGGCGGCCTACACTGCGGATCGAAAGACAGTCGAGAGTTGCTTCGGACTGTCACTGGGATCGGACATTGGTTTTTCCTCTTCGCTAATCTCGGAACGTTATTCTGGCAAAATAACTTCTGCTGTTTGCTTATACGCATAATCTAAGTTTTACTTATTGACAGCGTCTATTGATATAGCTTCTGCTTTGAGCACAGTGAAATTATTCGATTGACAAACCAGCTCTTGACATTGACAACAGCGCTTAGAATCGACGCCAGATTTCAGAGCGAATCTTCACAGAATTCCGAGGATTCGAAATGTTTATTGCTATAACTTTCAAATATCCGTAGCACATTGGTTTTTTCTTATCACTGATCCATTTTGACATGTTTGTGCCGCGAAACGTTTTACAGTTTCTCTATTTTCTCTCTCTTTCTGTCTCTCTTTCTGTTTCTGTTTTTCTATTTTCTCTCTCTCTCTCTCTCTCTCTCTCTCTCTCTCTCTCTTTCTGTCTCTCTTTCTGTGCCTGTCTCTCTGTCTCTCTTTGTCTCTCTCTCCCGTTCTAGATAACGCTTGCTTGTAGTAGATACAATGGCTTGCAGCTCATTGTACGAAACGCTGGAAATAATACATTTTTATGTTCAAGTACAGTCATCGGTTAATAAAAGCAATGTGGTTAAATTCATCATTCAACTTCTTCTCAACCATTGAGAGCGTCGATTATTACATTATATAATTATATATTCGTTTAATGGCAAAAACCAAGTGACACACCGCACATGGGTACATAAAGAGATATAGAAAGTAATATAAAAAGTATTTAAATAGTCTTCTTTACTAAAGGTCATTCAGTTAGATAGGCATATGAATATAAGGGATGATTTTTCTTCACGTCGGTATAAAATACGTGGGATGAAATTGCGGTCGTCCTTTACAGGCAGCGAGAAATCGTGTGGTCGCTGACGAAGATTATAGCAGATTATAAACATAGGAGGAGGAGGAGGAGGAGGAGGAGGAGGAGGAGGAGGAGGAGGAGGAGGAGGAGGAGGAGCAGTGGAAACGAAGGGTCGCTTGGCGAGAAAGGCACGAAGATTTATGAGTGTCTAACTTCTAAAATCTAAAATAAATTTTCATAGATTTAGCATTGCAATTTTCCAATTGTCAAGATTTCAAAATTTATATATATATAGCAATTTCTCATAAATTTTAACTACGCGAGTTTCAAAATTTCCACATTGTAAGAATTCGCATCTCAACGAATATAGTATTCTAGAAATAAGAAACGAAGTGGATTAAGCAAAGAATAAGAAGAAGCGGGAGGGTTCGATACTTAGTGGTATGAATTCTTCCTTCTCTCATCCCGCTTAAGAATTTTCATTAGATTTTCAACAAACTTATAGTTTTAGGTGTATGAAATTAATAGTCCTAGCGTTGGGTGCGACTCTGAGTCATGGAAAAAGATGGGAGTTCGTACGAATAAGGAGATGGATTACTCAACAACAAACTCTAACCCTTACCGGTCATCATGTATCACACAAAAATTATTAGTTTCAATTAAATCCATATCAATATCGTTATTTTATATTCGTTTAATTGAAAATAAGACAATTCCTTGTGGCACACCGCCCCGCGGTTACATGTCAAAGATGTTAGAATAAACCACAGAAATAATAATAATTATAGATATTAGATAAGCATAGTAATAATAATGTAATAAAAAACATTTAAAAAATAAATAAATCAAGTAAAGTAGCGGCAGCCGTAAAAGGCGCCTATCAGTTTTGTTGGTCATGTTGAAATGTTAGAGGAAAAGGGTTCTTGAGTAACTATGACGTTCTGGCAAAGATGTAGGCCTACTCGGAAGGATAAATGCCGATGTTATACTTCTGCGTCAAGTTCGTAGTAAAATGTGATGAAAGTTGTTATAATGCAGTTTAGACTAGTCCAATGCTGCAGCCCGGCAGCGAAAAACTCTTGGATAACGCGGCAGTTCATTGTTAACACACAAGCGACAGCCATGTGGTTAAGATTGCAGGTGTTGAAATCGTCCAAAAACGCTCATTACTGTCATGTCATAGGCCTATTTTTATGTATACTTTTGACTTAGAAGTTATCGGCATTGATAACTACTGTATCTAGGCAGGCCAACTCTGACTACAGAATTGGTTAAGTGGGAAATTAACTACCTAGTTGCTAAGCTAGCTCACTGGAGAATTATGTTAATGCGTCCTACGAGAGGTATTGATAATCTTGGCTATAGCTAGAATAAGAAGACAAGTTGATGTAAATATTATTATAAAACATTGTTCACACTAAATATAACTTTTCAGAATTCACTAAACTTCGTTACATGAATTAACTCTGAATGATTTAATTATAAAATTACTAATTCAGCATAAACATTATATAGCCTACGAAAATGTTCCTTAGAAGTTAATTATCTCACCAGAATCCGACTTACCCGAGAAACGACCCCAAACCTTTATTACCCAAATTTAAATTTCCCTCTAATAAAATGCTGAACAAGCCCCGATTTATCCATGAATGTCGTCGTCGTCGTCGTCGTGACCATCTTCATTGCTGGGGATCGGGGATCAGAGTCGACGACGCCATCTTCCTGAACACATCTATTTATTACATCTCGGCTCCGATGCAATAGAGAGCGGAGTCAATCAGATCTTTTCTGGCATAAGTTCACAGGGGCCAGTCTGCAATGAGCAGAGTGGACACCTTTACCTAGAGAGCACTGAAACTTCAGCTCATTTACATAAACACTCCTTCCCATGTTATTTAAAACACGAGTAATTACATGTGTATCTTGCTTAACATTATAATTATTATACCGTATATCGTATATAATATAGCTCTATGGTCGTCTGTCAGTATGGCGGCAATCTTGCCTTTCTGTTGTTATGGCAGATTTTTACGTCTGTGGCGAAACTCGCTCGTTCTTTTCCGGATTTTCAGATGTTTACTGATGTCGAGTATCGAGGTTCTGACTTTTCTTCATCTGTGTCGTAAGCGTTTGGACGGTATTTGGATTGTAAATTTTGACATTCAACCCTCGCCATACGTCTCTCCTTTTTGGACTGGTCCATTACGCTCAACATCAAGTGGTTCAAGGTTCGTCATTATTTGTTCGTCCTTATCGATAGCCGAACGATTGCCAACATGAATGGGAAAAGAAAGGATCTTATTAACAACAACCGTCAACCGTGCCGTAGTAGTGCCACGTTTCCAGCGTTGTGCTGCCCGTCGCTGTTCTTCGCTCCTCGGCTCTGTACACACTGAAAATGATGTTAAACTACCATCATCGTGAATCGGTACTAGAAACTGTCGGCTGGACTCTTCGTGTAGCCAACGTGTAGGAGTTCGGCGGTGGTTTACTTGTGCTTTTCGAGCGGCGTTTTGCCTAAGGATGACTCTGTCGTGACGTTACCATCAATAGGCTTGAGCTATATTATTGGCGCCGTTGATGGCTGCCGGATTTGTCTTTTATTTGTTTTTGATGTGTCATGTTTTTTTTTTATTTATGCTTGTAAACCAGAGTACGTTTTGCAGCTGGTACTTTAAAGAGTATACTTACTTATTATTACTAAGCTTTATTATTACTTCTGTGTATAATTTTACATCTCTGACCTGTAACTTGGTGCGGTTTGTCACCCTGATTGTCTTTGAAATTAAAACGAATATACTAACACTCCTTCCCACTTCGCCCCACCCTGCTCACTTCAGCCAATACCCAACCGTTCGACCCAACCCCACCTCAACCTCACCTCCACCCCAAGTCAGGCATACCAAAAATAATGTTTCACATTGGATTCACCTTGGTCCCACCGCATCCTGCACCGGCCCCGTCTCACCAATACCCATCTCATCCCACCATACCCTGACCCCACACAACCCACCCTGCAGAGAAACGGAACAATAATACGGGCTGATCAGAACTCAAATTTACGTTGAAAACATCATGCCACAGAGAGCCAAGCGCACTGCTCAAACTGCCATAACCCCAAACAAACTAATCACAATAATAAAAATAATAAAAAAAAGTAGGCCTAATAATAACAATATTAGGCACAATACTACTACTACTACTACTACTACTACTACTACTACTACTACTACTACTACTACTACTACTACTACTACTACTACTACTACTACTACTATTAATAATAGAGTTCATATTCATATTAGAATTACAATCACTATCAATGTAAATTTTGGAGTGAGCAGGGCAAATTTCAGTACAACGCAAAAATATTGATACAAGTAGCGAGAGTGACCCAACGTTCCCAAAGTGGAACATATGTAAAACCAGCTGCGTCGCTCACTCACAAGGCACTACCATTAAAATATTTGACCATAAGTAGCACAATAGACACAATTCAGCCCAAATAGACGATAAAATCAATTAATTATCATGCATTTCTAACCTAAAATAATTTTAAATATTTATTAGCATAAATGTCATATTTTGACAAAATTGCATCAAAATAATTATTCTATTTAGCTGCAACAGACTTGAAATAAAAGTAAATAAACATGCCCCCATCTTTGGACGAGTAAATGAATATTTATTAGATGACTTACAGTAGGTTTTAGCTTCCCTCCAAATTCTTTAATAATATGTTCCACTTTGGGAACGTTGGGTCAATAAAGGTTAAGGACACTAGATCTCCAGAGACAGTCGCAAGAAAAAATAAAATGAAGGAACTAAAGAGTAAAAAGAAATTCACATGAAAGGGGAGAAAAGCTATATATAATTATGTGATGTCCTTGAACCTTTGCTAAACAAGAAAACTAAGAAAAAGCGCAGGTTTGTCTCAAGAGAAGATGAAAAATGTCTAATGATCGGCGAACGTTTTGGTGATAGTACTACGAGAGAGAAATGGATAAAAAAAACAGGAAGTTTAAGGGTTGGTGTCATGAAGAACGTAGACCTACAGATAGATAAAATCCAAAAGATTTGTGTGTGACTTTTTAGCCACCGTGTTTAGAGTGAAATTGACAATAATGACTTACCACATGAGGTTGGAGTTTTTGCTTATCGTGCTTTGATTTGTTTTGTACCTCTAGGATCGTTTTGGTTTGGTTCAATTTGTTTAGCTCTCATGCAGTTTATTGGTTTACTATAAAAATGCACGATGCAATATCACTAGCTTGAGTCAATTTTCATGGGCATCTTGTAGTATAGGGTTCCTAAGACCCCCAGTTTGGAGGTGTCTACTTTTTTTAAATTTACACATCTGATCTTATTGAATTGAGTTCTATAGTTGCTCTCATTGCTTCATTATTGATCATTCTTGGCATTTGGGACAAACGTGATCTTCTCTTGGAATCAACACAGACGAAAAGTGCAATTTCCATTAGCACGGGCATCTTCTGGCACTCTCCCCTACAGCAACCATAGATCGCATCAACCTGTTCTTTTGTCAAAGTAAAGGTAGTTGATTTCTGTTGTGCTTCAAGTAGGATCCCTGCTGGTTGTTGACACTTCTCAGGCCGATAATTACGACAGTAGTACATTAGATTGACAAAAACATGCCAACGTAAATATCTATTCTTTCTTTGTCTCAGCCGTACTGATTTCTAGAATGTCTCACCCTCGCGTGCCTGTTGATTTCATACCGATGACAAAAGCCAATTCAGATGTCATAAGAAACGACAAACATGCTTATTCGTCTTGCATTTAGGATGCGACCTCCATTCGCCACTGATTGAGTCATTGGAAAAGAGTTGTTGACATTGTCCAAAACTTCTTTCAGATCCTGTATGATATTGTTCCAAACGAGCGCATCTTGCCTTAACCTTTCTGATTAAGAAGGATCTATGCATGTTGATCGAGCGCCCGCTTTCTATGTAAAGTTTCCCGAGATTTCTTTGTCGAATCAGAGGACACTATAATATTATTACGAAACCGGTATCTTGTAATCAGGGGCTTCGATCCCCATGCATGACAGTACAAGTGTGCAACTTGAGTGAAAAACATGGGAATCAGAAGAGAAGCAAAGGCCGGTATCGCGGGATATTCTATCCCTCTGAAAGCTATTCGATGGATGGAATATACCGGGTTAGAGTATCTTGGTGGATAAACCATTCTGTCCCAATTGTCTTAAAATGTGTTAAATTGGTAAATATATGCTGTAAACAAAATTTTAAGGCGAACTAAATGTTTTAAGCATAGATGTAAAACACGACGATAAGAAAATTAAAAAAAGGTAAAAAAACGTCGTTTTTTTCGAAATAATAAAAAACGACAAAAAAACGATAAAAAACGGAAACGGAAAATAATTTGCCTTTGCTACATCCGAAATTTCATTTTCAGCTTACAAACCTTAATTGTTTATGCAATTTTATTAAGAAACTGCAAATAACACAACTTTATTATTAGGCCAAAATGATTGGTATAAGTAACATTAATCTACCACAGTTATTTTTTCTTATAACTTTCGTTTAATAAGAAATTCGGACAAATTAAAGGTATTGAAATCTTTTCAAATTTAAATTGTAGACATAAGTCCACATTATAAGTTTATGCTGATCGACATAACACAATTAAAATCTAACCAGAAGCAAAAACCACAGTTAGCCTATATATTGTACATTATTTTGTGCTTAAAATTGCTACTTATAAATATTAATAATTATGCCCAAGAATTTTATATCAAAATAACTCTTAGAAATTTCATTTCTTGTAGGGATCTACTACATGTATTTCTCAAAATTATGACTTAAACAATTACATAAAGACCCTATAGTTAGCTGCATCCTTGAGAGTATGGTGAAAACGTATAGAATATCGGACAAAAATTAAATTAAGGAAAATAATATTAGACAGTAAATAATTAAATAAAGTTACATAAAAATCGAAAAAAACCATAAAAAACGATGGGAAAAATAAAAAACGAAAAAAACGACGTTTTTTGGGAGAGAATAAAAAACGAAAAAACGTTTTTTACAACTATGGTTTTAAGTGTCCTAAGTAATGTTCAAGGCAAGGCAACTGGAATTCTTGATAGTGACTCGAAATGCTTTGAAGTATTCTAAAAAAATTCCAAGTGTTCTAAAAGCAAAGCAAACAAAATTATTTAGTAGGAATAAATATACCTGTTAGCGTCATTGTTTAAATAAGAAAGTGGAATTTTATTTGCGACAACAAACACATGCGGAAGTTTTAGCTTCTCTTCATCTTTCCCAAATGAATTTTTCACATATGATAATAGTTTTTAACAGCTATTTACATTATTGCATCGCATACATTTTTTTTAATACACTCTGATAACATTTACAAAACTATTACAAATATCGTGGGCTATTTTCCATTTCAAGAAATGATACTGTCATATTAGAGCGATGTTATAGTGAGCATAATTATTATCTGCTTAGATTTGTGTAAATAACCAAATGGCTACTACTCTGCGTCATCCGTCACATTAAGACTGTCAAATTTCAAAATGCTTTCTTCTTTGAACACTTAGCAAAATAACACCATTACAACATTGTATTGCGTCGTTCTGCATCTGTGAATTTATATAGCGCCGTTCACTACACAAACACTGATCAGAGGGGCGAATCACATGGCTATCTAATTCTGGTAATTTAGCAGTTCTTGCTGGATTTGTAATAATAATAATAATAATAATAATAATAATAATAATAATAATAATAATAATAATAATAATAATAATATTAATAATAATAATAATAATGATAATAATAATAATAATAATAATAATAATAATAATAATAATAATAATAATAATAATAATAATAATAATAATAATAATAATAATAATAATAATAATAATAATAATAATAATAATAATAATAATAATAATAATAATAATCTCTTTATTCAACAATCCGGTTGACAGAACGCAGCCGGTTACAGTGTACAATTATGGAGTTTAAACAATTCACAAGAACGGAGATCACAGAATACACAAATCTTTACCAGGCTAACTGAACAGACAGCCTGCAATACATGGCGCTAATAGCAGCCTACAAAGCATATCCGCCCAACGGGGTTCGAACTCGCTACCTCTCGCTCTCTACGCCAGCGTGTTATCCATTACTCTACTCAGTCTACTGTGTATACCATTTGTAAAAATTTCTGCTTATTGTGACTTAGTTGGTAATTCAGGACGGACTTAACCCTCGGGCCACCCCCTCCCCCTAGGTTTTTCCCAAATCAAACTTGTTCCGTTTGGAATAAAATTTTGACGTTTTAGGTAGCTGTAGAGGGTTCATTGGCACACATTTTGAGCTAAAACAATTTATGATATACCATACCATTCGAAAGTTATACCCGATATACCCAAGGCACCAGAAGGGGGTGGATACCACCCCCCTTAGATTATCGACTATAACTTTTGCGCCCTTTCATATTAAGAGACATAAATTATACCATTCTATAGAGGGAATGTGGGGCTGCATTTCTATGCTCAATGAGTTGTCTTTTGAGAACCGAAAGTGCTCAAAATAAATTAAAATGTATAGAAAGGTGTTTTATTTTCATAAAATTGTCATGTTTTTTCTATTATAACTTATTCATAATTTATTTTTAATAGAAACAAATTATGCCATTCTGTTGAGGGCATTTAGGGCTATTTTTTATACTATATAATTTGTCTTTTGATGACCGGAAGTGCTAAAAATAAATTAAAATGTGTAAAAATGTTGGGTTTTTTTACAACGCAAGCCGATATGTCTGCGTAAACGTTTTTCAACAGCTATAACATGTTTCTTTCGTTTTGATTGAACATAAAACAGACTTATTACTAGTTTTTATAGATGAACATTGGACTTTATTACATGTAAACTATTTTTTATATATAAATAATGTCTAAAACAAAAATAATCTAATATATTTCGTATGTGTAGCCTAAGTATACGTTTTGTGGAATCGACAAGTACGCATGGTAAAAAATTCATAATTTCGAGGTGCATTCATATTTTCTAAACCTAAATATACCATTTTGTGCAGAAATGAATGCTGAATCCAACGGTGTATTAGAAGTTATGATATCTCAAACCAAATCCAAAATCCAGGGGGGAGGTAACCACACCCCCTTGGTAGTCCGTGTTACAAAAAAAGCTTGGTAGCCTGAGGGTTAAAAGTGGGCTATATAATTTTAGTCCTGTGTGCAATTATTCATTATAATTGTCTAGCAAAAGCAGAACTGTGTTGCTGAACTTGATACATAAAGAAATCATTATTAAAATTATAGGCATTTTACTGATATCTTAAGCCACTGTTTTTATCAGCACTGGAATAATAGGACAATTGGGTTCAGATGGCTTTATAGAATATTACCATCACAATGTAGAAATTTAAAGAGTAATTTATTGTTATTATTTAATTATATTTATTAAAGTCTTATAGTCCTCTTGTCAGAACTGAAATTGCATAGCAATTGTGTCCAGGTGGCAGCTTATAGCGCTGCCATTGCAATGCGGAAATTGAAAAAATTTCTTCCTGTTACACGAAGTCGTTAGCGCTGCTGATCTGTAAGGTGGAGACCTTACCCCAGTGCAGTTCAACCTGTGACCCGTTGGCCGCATATGCTGACTTTAAATGGCCCACACTAATGAAATTTTGTGAAAATTTAAATTTTGCGAAAATTACGAAAAACAAATCTCAGACCAAGCTGCCTAGCCATAAGTTTGCGAATAATTGTCTTATTATTCGACAATGTGACGACAAGATCCAGCTCCCACGACGCATGCGTTTTGATTATTCTATAGTAAATGTTCATACAGCTTACAAATAAGTATTTGCATTAGATTAACCTACGTTTGCTGCTTTTGAATTCGACATTACGGCCCTCACCTTCCAGAAAAAGTTCTTCGGTGGTTGGACAGCACTGCCCTACCCTGTCGTTTGAGGCCCTGTGAAGTGTGTAAGACTACAGGTAAGGACTCGTCGCAAGTTCTTTACTTACAATCGCTCAGCGCAATAATGTTGTTCTGTCGTATGTTAGCGAATGCTATTCTGAGCTGTCATGGAGGGATTGCAACATAATAAAGGAAGTTGCACAGAATGATAGATCCTCTCCCCACTGAAGAGGAACGACTCACCCTAGACACCTTTCCAGTCCAACGTTCACACGCTTCAAAAGCTGTTGTTATGTTTCGCATAGACACGATTCAGTGAAAACATCTTTTGTGTCTTTGTCTGTTGAAGTCTGTTTTGTTGCTCATCTATGCAATAACTTAGCGTCTTAATGATATGCAACAGTCAACGAACTCTTAAAAAATTAGGAGAAGGGATCAGATGAAGGTGAAATGAATCATTCAAATGATCACGACCTGTTCATAGACATGGGCGGAGTTTGGTTTCCGTTCTTGGAGGTGCTAAATCTGTTGAGACTGAGACTCGGTCCAGAAAACGAGAAATATTTTTCCACGGCCAAAAAGTTGATGATCTTTTTTGTCATCGGGCTGAAATCTTGGCGAAATCTGAGCATTTTCCCGGCCAAAAAGTTTATGGCTTTTTAAAGCCGTTCTTATGGTTCGCGTGGTAGGCTAGACCCGAGAAAAGATACCATTCACACGGCAAAAAAAATACTCTGGATCTTTTTGGGGGTTGGGCTTAGCCCCCTAGCCCCTGATAAACTCCGCCCATGTTGATAGACATGTAAGTAGCTGTCAAACTGAGTCTATGAGTATAATATAGGTAAAATATAGGATGAAAGAAGTAGACCTACGGCGGAAGAAAAGGAAGATGAAGCAACTGTGTACATATGAACGAAAACATTATATCAATGATAAATATTCAAGTAAATTAATGATGCTCAGTCATGAAAACTGTTATTCGCTAGGTGGCACTTTTGGGCGGATGGGGAACCAGTTCAATTTCGGTCAGGACGCTTTCCCCCTAGGTGCGAATTTCCGGTTTGTCATTATTGGGATCTCATTTCTGGTGCGTCATTTCCGGGCTGCATTTTCGGGTCCGCGGAGTACTTCAGGTGTGTCTTTGGCTAGGGTTAGTATCAGGATTCTTGAACTCAACCTTGTTCTACTTGCCTTGACCAGACTATGTAGCAACCATGACCTGATTAAGTAATTATCATGACCTGATTACGCCATTACATTGAACAGTTAACTTCTATGAAACTATGACGTCATTTGACCTCTACAGTACCTGTGCTCATACTATCAGTTTAACACCCACTCACGTAAAATTTATGTACCGCATGACTGACGACACAGATCGGAATAACCCTTCGACGGGATTTTCAACTTCAGCCAGCCACTGAAGGAGAGCCACAGAATTTCTTAGAATTGATATTCAGCCTTTGTGACCATTCTGTCACAAACACGATTCACATAAAACATAGTCTACTTTTTTTCTTTTTCTCTAGAACTTACTGAGGCTAGAATTCGCGCCATCGCGTACCTGTTGATTTAATCGAGATGACAAATACCTGTTGAAAAGCAGACAACCAAAACAGACAAAAATCTTTTGTCGCTCTTTGAACCGGCAAACATGCGCCATGCTTGCTCTCTTTTGCATATAAGCGACCTCCACTCGCACCTCATTCATTCATTGGAAGCAACTGGTTCCTGAACGATCTTCAACAGCCGACATGGAAGGGTTCGTCGTGAAAATCGTCTGTTACGTCGCAGCCCTGGCGAGCTTTGCACCGTGGCCAGGTACATAGATTCTGGAAGATGCCATTGATATTTTATAACTCCGCATAGGGCATAGTTGCTTAAAACGTTTGTAGCGTTTTTTATTCTTTCACAAAAACCACATTGGTTTCTTCGTTTTTGTTTTCTTCGTGTCGTTTTATTTCGTGTTTTTATTTTTTATGTTACTTTATTTATTTATTTACTGTCCGTTATAATTTTCCTTGATTTTTTTTCTGATAAAATTATTTTTTACGTTTTCACCATATTCTCAAGAGAAACCAGCTAGACTAACTGATTACATTTTAATAGCTTAACATCATCGTTTTGTACATGCATGTAGTAAGTAAGTACAAGAAGTGAAATTTATAAGAGTTCTTTTGATATTTACATCTTAGGCCTAGGCGTTATAATTAACAATGTTGTGTTGGCCTATTATATAGGCCTATAATTTGGTACACCTCTAAAGTTGTTACTTTTTATTGAATATAATCGCGTTATGCTTGTCAGCATGATATATGCGAACTCAGGCCTTAAATTTGAAAGAATTTGAATATTTTCAATTATGCTCAATTTCTTATCTAACCAAAGTTATAAGAAAAAATAATATTGTAGCCTAGATTCACGTCACTTATAATTAAATTTGGCCTACTAATAAACTTGTGAAAGTTGCCGATTAAGAAAAAATTGCATAAACAATGTTTTTAAGTTTAACATGCAGTTGAAGATTATTATAAAGTCAAATTATTTTCCGTTTCCATATTTTTTACCGTTTTTTCGTTTTATATTTTTTCGAATAAAACGACGTTTTTCACATTTTTCATTCCGATTCCATCGTTTTTCACATCCATGGCTTAGAGAGCGCCTAGGGAAGACTATGGTAAGACAAGCAAGATGGTGCAAAGGTAAGAAAAGCCATGGAAAATGTAATGCGTTTCATGATGTACTCGATGACATTTCTTTGAAACTTTTACTGCATCACTTCTTGTGATGACAGTTACATGTAGGATTGTATTGTATTGTATTTTAACTGTGTTTTGATTGCTTCTGTATTTGCGTAAACAGACATTTTCTGCAACTGTTTCATTTGTAGAAACGTCAGCGTTTACTCAATACACCACTCAGACCAGCACCACATTCAATCCAAAAGGTCGGTACATCTCCAATTTTCACCGCCATCCTCACCTTTTTGATATGTAATAATTAATTTCAGCATAAATTATTTTGTCGTTCCGTGCTTTTTTATATTTTGGTTTGGGTATGTTCCTCCAAAAATTGAAAACAAATGAGAAAAACGAGTTCGTCACCTTGGTAATTTGGCATCATGGACTTGTAGTTCAAAGTACACGTGTCTCAATTTTCTAAAGTAGCCTACATGTGTGCCTTGCAGAAATTGTCACCGATTTGCATGCAGCGTGTGATATTTTAATTATTCTAAACTTAGTTCAGCACAATTTTTCGACTTGTTATCTACAAGACTGCCATCTGGTCGCCAATGCTCTCTTGCATGGCCCCCTGAACTATTACTACAGTACTATTGAATAAGTATCTATAAATATTATTATGAAGAAGAGAAGTAGGCTATGTATCTATGTTCCACATAAAAACTTTTGATCCACTTGACCGATTGCTCCCTAATTTTCCACAAATGCTTCTTAGCAAACGAAAAAGCATAGGAGATTCGCGATCCCAAAATCCTACCACTCCCCGAGAAATAGCCATTTTCAATTTCGAATCGGTAATTCACGCTGTAAAACTAAAATGGCCATTTCACTGATGTACAATATTGTCGTGTCGGCGTTGCTCTTATAACGTCATTTTATCGGCGTCATTTCTTGACGTCACATCTGGTCGAAAGCGGGAAACACGCAATTAAAGCGTATTCACTTGATGATAGTAGCCTAATAACGGATGATCGCAGTGTAAGACAAAATAATGACAAACTAATAATTAATATTGTATGGTATCTTAACGATTATAAAGCGCCTCTTGCACTGCGGTGGGCCGAGTTGGGGGCTCTGTGGGGCGGAGTGCTGCATGCACATCGCAGTGGTAGTTGATACAGCCACGTTTCATGTTGATTGTAGGTACGGCATGCGAAAGTTTCCTGTGTACGTCGCCCAAACGTTGTGGCCTGGATGAGAACAATGAAGCTGCGTGTGTCTGTGATGCAAGCTGCTACGACGATAACTATCGCGTCTGTGGGAGCGACAACAAAACCTACTCCAGCTATTGTTCGCTGACTATAAAGGCATGCCAAGCCAGCAACAACGTCACAGTCAGCTACTCCGGCCAGTGTACACAAGACGGCAAGTATAGCTGCTGTTCATAACACAGGCGCTATACATATGATCGACGATATGATTATACCATAGTAGTGTAAGAGGCAAATACGTATTTGTTATCTCAAAGTTTCAATAGTGCGACTATAAGGCTAAAAGCAAGGCGTCAGATGGTCAGATGGTCTACTGATCGAAGTCCATTGGTGATCCGATCTGTTTGTCAAGTAGACAACAGAGCAGCAGGAACATCGGGTTTCGTCGACGATTAAAAGGAAATTGATGTAAGCTGGCAGATGTAAGACTTCTGGAATAGGTCAGACTTCAATTTGAATGCAACACTGTGCAGTCATAAGTAGAAGAATTATTTTTGGCAGATGAGGATGAGTGTCGTCCGCTTGTGTGGATAATTTTCATAATTTCGACCCCAGGTTGAGGAACAGTGTGGAGTGTGGAACGGCTGGAGAACTAGCGGTGAGCATTGACTGAGGAATTGAAGAGAGTGAGATGATCACGATCAACAGATAAAATTATGAGTTCTTGGGTGTTGAAGATTTTCTAATGTGGGCCTATATGGATTTTAAATGTTTTTTTCTTGTGACAATTTTGTATGTTATAATACTAAGTCTTGTTGCCTCGCATTATGCATTTGCAAAATGTTTGTAGAATTGCTCTTTGAAGATAATGGCATTCGTATTGAAAGGACGAGGAACCTCTTTCTTTACTCTTACCCATTTATCTTCTGCAACAATGTCAATGTACGAAGGTGGCTGAATGCATCTGTTTTGCTGCTTATCCTGCTAGGTTCCATATGCATCGGAATTAGATGTCAACCGAACAGACTGTGTGCTGTCGCTGGTAATCGTCCGGTATGCGTCTGCGAGGATAATTGCCCAACCTACAGCGCCCCAGTTTGTGGAAGCGACAACCAGACATACATCAATGGCTGTTACTTACGAAATCATGCATGCTTGACCAATAAGAACATCACGATCGACTATTATGGCGAATGCAAACAAGGTAACAATCCGTTTGGTTCATTCGAGTGTTTTCTATGAACAACTACTATTGTTTGAGAAAACACGGTAATAATTATAGCATAAAATATAGTGAAATATTATTAATATATTCAATTATATGTTTGCACTCATAATTATGGTATCTTAGACGAATAATGAAAGAAAACCTAATAGGAAAATGTATTTATGATTGAACGAAAAGCTTATATTTTATCAAGAACAGTCTTAAATGTAAAGCATTGAACATTTCTGATATTGTCAGGAAAAAGCAAAATCAGTCAGAATAGCAAAATATTTGAGAGATTTAATTTAATATTTTATGTCTGTTTGAATTACATTGAAAAAGTGATATTGGCTCTAATTGTGCTCACAGAACGTTACTAATAAAGAAAAAGAACTTAGACGTCATTAAAAATTGTGCATAAAATCTAAAGTGATTTCCATCATTAATATTTCGTTTTTCTTTCCTTATAGCGACCGCGTGCGATGGATTTTCGTGTTCAAATGGAACTCAGTGTGCTATTGATGAGCGTAAAAAACCAGTCTGTGTTTGTATTGATACGCCGTGTCCCTACTCGACTGACATAGTCTGTGGCAGCGATGGTCGAACATACGGCAGTGAGTGCGAACTCAACAGAGAAACATGCATTTCGGGCCCTAACATCCAACTAGCTTATAAAGGCTATTGCCTCGAAGGTAAATTGGTTTTTTCAGCATTCAGAGCAACGTTAGTTTTGGTTTAATTAATTCAAAAATTAGGAATTGATATTATATTAAGTATTGTTTTGGGTTAGGGTTAGGGTTATTTTGGAAACTGAATCATCAGCAGATTGAGTCGCATTTAAAGACGTTTGGAGACTTTTTCATCCAGGTGTAGACTGAATGATGGACCTGCATTTCATATACCATAAATACACTGATAATTTTCATGCATGAAGAAGTAACTGCATTTTCAAGCAATATTCTGTGAGATAACTATGTGAAAATTGAGCTATATAAAAACCATTGTCTCACACATAATCTCTGCTCAGTGTATTTAATGGATACATCTCTTGATTGTCGCAGGATCTGTCTGCTTTGGTTATGGCCGATGTCCAAAGAACAGGCAATGCAACGTCAACCAAGATAATAAACCAGTTTGCGTCTGCAGGACGTCCTGTCCCAATGACTATGATCCGGTTTGTGGAAGCGATGGTGTCACCTACTCCAACTTATGTTATTTGGAGATACAAGCATGTACTACGGGTACCAACATCACGATGGAGCGGAAAGGTCAATGCATTTACGGTAAGACGATGAATGATGAATGCTAAATGGACAAAATTGATTAGCCGCTATAATTACTGGATGTATAAGTGTCAAAAGAATCACTGGAGCCTGGCGAATACAATACTATAAAATTACATATGTTGTAACATATATTGTAATATATATTGTAGTCGTAATCATGAATTTATATAACGTCACTTCAAGAGAAACTCCGCAAAGACGCTCCTGACCTGACAACACCAAACGACAATCAAAGATAATGGTTTTCGAACGCTTGCGAAACTGGCCAAACACAGACCAAGAAGTTCATTACGGAGACAATTAGGTAACCTATTTAAGAAATGCGGACGGACCATAGCGAAGCTTTTATGCAACACTGTGGAAGTTTGAGCCATATGGACATTGGACAACCAGGTTGCCATGCGTAGCAGAACGAAAGAATCTACGATCTGGAATGGATAGTACGGACCCACAAAGCTCCTAAGATAAATCGGGGATTCGCCCGCTAGACAATTACGCATGAGTAGGCTAATACAATCTTAAACTCAACACGTTTTTGCTTAAGTGGCCAGTGCAGTTCCTCCCGTGTATTATTTGGTAACATTATTTACCGGAACTTTGGTATGTCGCCAATCAGGTGAGCCGCGGCATAAATGACAGATTGTCCAATAAAGATTGTTTGTGGCCGGGAAATTCCGCTGGATCTCCCGTCTCAGTAATCAGCATCCAGTCGGACCGCGCGGAATCGGATGATTCGCTGTTAAAGTTCCAGGCCGCTCCCAAGATGAGAAACTGGATGGAGAGGGTGCCAGCGGCAGAAGCCAAAAAGGCTGGAAGTGCCAACGAAGGCACCCTCCTAACTCCCAGTCCCCTTAATCTGATTGGAAGAGAGGCCTGCATCCATTGGTCGTCGGTCAAAGTAATGTTAAATATCCGTTCAAGCCCTCCTCTTAGCATCTCTTATTATTATTATTTTATTTTTTTTATTTTTTTATTTTTATTTTTTGCTCCGAGGTATTTAGGATCCCTCAGGGACTTCATTGCTAACTAATGATTAAAAATTATTATTACTATTATTATTATTATTGTTATTATTATTATTATTATTATTATTATTATTATTATTATTATTATTATTATTATTATTATCGCTATTATAATCACTATTATTATCATTATTATCATGTATTACTTTTAACAAAAGTTCCGAAGAATAATTGTCGCTACTATGGTTCTTGGCCTTCGCCACCGATGTCGTGCATAAAAGTACCCCTAAATGCTATTGCGTTGTGTCGTTGTGTGCAGATGGACAGACACTGGAATAGATACATAGATTCCATAGGCAGTCAGCCGACGACCTAATTCCATAAGGAACTCACGAACTGACAAATTAATTGGACCTATCACTATTATAATTATTATTATTATAATTATTATTATTATTATTAGGCCTATTATTATTATTATTATTATTATTATTATTATTATTATTATTATTATTATTACAGTAGCAGCAGCAGCAGCAGCAGCAGCAGTAGTAGTAGCAGTGGTAGTGGTAGTGGTAGTGGTGGTGGTGGTGGTGGTGGTAGTAGTAGTAGCAGCAGTAGTAGTAGTAGTAGTAGTAGCAGTAGCAGTAGCAGTAGCAGTAGCAGTAGCAGTAGCAGTAGCAGTAGCAGTAGTAGTAGTAGTAGTAGTAGTAGTAGTAGTAGTAGTAGTAGTAGTAGTAGTAGTAGTAGTAGTAGTAGTAGTAGTAGTAGTAGTAGTAGTAGTAGTAGTAGTAGTAGTAGTAGTAGTAGTAGTAGTAGTAGTAGTAGTAGTAGTAGTAGTAGTAGTAGTAGTAGTAGTAGTAGTAGTAGTAGTAGTAGTAGTAGTAGTAGTAGTAGTAGTAGTAGTAGTAGTAGTAGTAGTAGTAGTAGTAGTAGTAGTAGTAGTAGTAGTAGTAGTAGTAGTAGTAGTAGTAGTAGTAGTATGGGAAAACCATCATTTATTTCCAATTCAAGATGTAGGTCTACAACACCAACTGGCTATGCCTGATGAAAAGCGAACGACTGGCCAACACTAGCATAATGAGCGCCTCTGAGTGGAGAGCTTGAAGTGGCACTATAGCAAGTGCACATACATACAAACAAACAAATAATGTGCCAATTGTTTCCCACAATTGCATGACTAGAACTAGTGCATATGCATTTATTATTTGTATGATCAGTCGTCTTCGACCCCACTGGGTTGTGTGAACGTGTCCCTGAAGACTACGTGGTTGAATCTTTAGTGTATATATATAGATAAGCGTTGGAACAAGGTCACAGTCACCCTTTTACTCTCTCTCATCTCTCTTACCTTTGCCCACTATATTGTTGTATTGTTGAAAGCCTGAGCCAACCTCATCGGGAGAGGGGGACACGTCGACTTTCCCCGGAATAATAGCTGGTGAAAAATAAGAAATTTTCTAAGTTGGGCCATGGCCGGATTTTCCCCCTGGATCCGCCCCTGGACATTTGTATTGCTCCCAAAATAGGTACACTAGACTCAATCATGATATTACACATAGCAGAAAAATTGGCATGTCACCTCATTCGGTGCTGTATTAACAGAGTACCCTATTTCGGGAGCAACATACAGAGCAGTGGGAGCGAGTCCAGTTGAGCAGGGGTTATTCACAAATTGACTAGCTCTACAAGAAGGCGAAAAATAAAATGGTGTGGCGTCATTATTGGACGATACAACAACTCAACCACTGTACAAAAATAAAGGGGAAATTAAATGACATTAGTCAGTGTGTGTGTGTGTGTGTGTGTGTGTGTGTGTGTGTGTGTGTGTGTGTGTGTGTGTGTGTGTGTGTGTGTGTGTGTGTGTGTGTGTGTGTGTGTGTGTGTGTGTGTGTGTGTGTGTGTGTGTGTGTGTGTGTGTGTGTGTGTGTGTGTGTGTGTGTGTGTGTGTGTGTGTGTGTGTGTGTGTGTGTGTGTGTGTGCACATAAATGTTTTGAAATGAGCAAAGGTCATTGAAGTACGATTATTATGAGGTAAATTGTCAAAAATTACGTGACCCTGAACTCTGAAACCTGTGAAATTTGTAGTTTCAAATAATTATGTATCTATATTCATTATCACATCCATCCACCCATCCATCTATCCTCTGCATAAGTACTTATACACTCACCCACACACACACTCTCACACACACACATACATATGGGTGTGACCTTGGACTAGCCAATATTATACTTAAGACCGTGCTTTCCATCGAGTCAAAGATACAAGACTCATACGATCGCGCACGTCTAAAGGCTTCAATGGCGCCACACGCTTCCGACTGGCTACACGCCCTTCCACTCACCGCATTCGACCTCAGATTGAGCGACGAGGCTGTGAGAGTCGCGGTAGGTCTCCGATTTGGCCCGGCCATTTGTAAGCCGCACACGTGTGTTTGTGGTGCTTCTGTATCAGCAAGACGCTCGCATGGTCTTTCATGCTCCCTTGGTTTCGGTCGTCAGGCAAGACATGGCACCATCATGGACCTTGTCTACCGAGGTTTAAATAGATCTGGGACTCCGGCAATCAAGGAACCGTCGGGCCTCACGAGGTTGGACGGGAAAAGACCGGACGGCCAGACTCTCATCCCCTGGAACAATGGGAGGGCGTTGATATGGGACGCGACCGTGGTGGACACGGTGGCCGCCTCGTACGTCCTCGAGAACGCGACAGAAGCTGGGAGAGCAGCAGAGAGAGCCGCCACAAGGAAAATTTCAAAGTACTTGGACCTTCAGAGGACATACATCTTCGTCCTCTTAGCCGTGGAAACAATTAGGCCCATCAACAATGAGGGCCTCGCCTTTGTGTCCGAGATTGGACGCCGGTTGTCGAAGCTTTCTGGAGATTTACGAGAAACGGGTTTTCTTTTCCAAAGCATTTCAATCACTATCCAGCGCTACAACGCCGTTGCCTTCCAGGGCACCTTGTCTGGATTACCCGGGGTCACGGACCGGCCACCCTAAACAAACTAAAATTTATATGTAAAAACTGAATCATATCTGTATATAATAAATAATAATAATAATACTAATAATAACAATAATAATAATAATAATAATAATAATAATAATAATAATAATAATAATAATAATAATAATAATAATAATAAGAAGAAGAAGAAGAAGAAGAAGAAGAATAATATATAAAACAAAGCAAAAAATACTGATAATACTAAAAAGAATAATATCATCTTTGTTCTCATAAGGTGACGCTGTACTGTGTATTTTCAGGACAGTATTGCAACGGAGTCGTGTGTCCTTATCCAAAGAATTGCGCTGTTGATGCACAGAATCAGACATCTTGTTCATGCAACAGCGGTAACTGCGGCAATTACTACAATCCCTACTGTGGCCCTGATAACAAGACATACGACAACTACTGTCAGATGAGAGCCGCATTGTGTGAAGCAAACGAAAACCTGACGACTTACTACTACGGTGTTTGCTCAGAAGGTCAGGCTTTTGGAATATTTTTCGAGAAATTATGTAACTTATTTGGCATTTCTTCCAGTTGGCTTTTAACGAGTAAAGTTGTTTATTTTTTTAGATGAATAGATTGCGAGAATATTAAATTTCATTACTAATCAAAATGAATCGGATCCACATGTATGCTGATATACTTGCATGGCATTTTGTTGTAGTGAGTTCCTATACTTGCTCTTCCACGGGCTAAGGTTATGACAGGTCTTCTCCCAGCATTACCTGGCCTATGTCTAAGAGTTTCATATTTTTCTTGTAGGCCTACTACCCCGTTGAAAGCGCCTTTTTTATCGATGCAATATAATCCTCAAATGTAAATACTTCTTCAGCGCAAAGTCATTGATTTGAATATTTACATTGCACCGCTGAACATTTCTGACTGGAACTGAAAGGTTTAAGAGCCTGTTCATCTAGAGTTTATTTCCTGCTGTTCTAGGATCTAACTGTCAGGGAACCTATTGTCCTTCTGGAAGCCACTGTGACTCCTTGCATCAGACAGAACCAAAGTGTGTCTGTAACACATACTGTCCAAAGACGAACACTCCAATCTGCGGCAGGAACAACAAGACTTACGACAACTACTGTGAACTCCAGAGGGACGCTTGTCTTACCAACACCACAATTTGGGCTAATTTCAGCGGAAGATGCGAAGATGGTAATTCAATCTACTCTTAAATTGAATGCGACGCTAGAACTATTGCAATAATATTGTTAAAGGCATTATTTTGGCCAAAATTCCATTGAAAAGAAGAATAAGAGTTTTTTATGTTAGCACCAGGTGATTACGCACGTTGCATGCTTTAATAGACAACCAGAGATTTATTTTCCTTCTGAATAGCAAGCATCAACGCAGATAGTACAAAGAAGAAAAAACCAAAGAAGTGACCGCATGCAGGGCCAACGGGCTAGCGCTGCATGAATTCTCTTGCGATTAGTTTGAATATTACGTGGAGCTGGACTGGCTGACCGACCCAAGGAAGCGTGAGGAACGAGAACTAACGCCTGTCAGATGGTTCGATGGAGAGAAGGAGGAGTTGGAGAATGGCAATGGGATGGAATGGAGAAGCGCGAGTGGAATAAGAGGATGAATGGGAAGGCGGAGAGGGCGGAAAATTGAGGACGGGAGATGACCAAGGAATTTCGCACACTAGTCTAACAGTCAAGCAGTTAGTTAGGGAAGCCAATGACAGGACTTCTTTTAAACGGGTTGATCTTGGGTCATTATTTGCCTAAAGCGAATGAAGGGCCATTCTGAAATCGATTTAATTTCCTTGCTGATGTAAATGCCTTACCCTTTCAATTATTGCTGCAAGAAACATCACAGATATTTCGATTTCTCAATGATGAGTTGAACGATCACCCGCGTGCTAGGAAAACCTAAATATGCCCTGAGGATACCAGCTGCTGGTAGACTAGTACAACAATCATCTTTTCCCACTAAAGTCACCCTAAGATATTAGAACTCCATAATTATGAGCTTTTATGTTTTTAAAATGATTGTTTCCGGTTTTCTTCAAGGTCCAGGATGCAGCTACACCTATTGTCCCTATGGTCGAACTTGCGCATTGGATGAAAACAAACGACCATCGTGCGTCTGTTCTCAATACTGCTACGCAGGAGCAAGTGAAGTGTGTGGCTCCGATGGCAAGACTTACCGCAGCGAATGTTTCCTCACCGTCGCTGCTTGCATGACCAACAAAACCATCTACGTGCAGCGCTATGGACCATGTACAGAAGGTGAATCTCTTCAAGCATTTTAACCGTTCGGTTGTGAGGTTAGGCATTGTAACGTTAGAGGTGAGATGAGGTGATGACATATACTCCAATAAAACATTTTATTTGTAAGTCGCGATATCAAATGAACACCATTGTGTTGAGTTAAACTATTCTTTTATGATCAATTGTCAACTAAACAGACGATTGTCATAAACAAAATAATATCTGTTTTCAATCCTTATTAAATGTCCAGAAATTGACCCCATCCATTGTGTACTTACACGTAGACCGTGCAAGTTCGAATCCTCATGCGCAACGTTATCAAATGCACGAATAGCCAGTAGTTTTAGTAAGCTTACAACATAAAATGTTCGTCAGCCTTCTTAAACCCAGGAATCAACACAGCGTCGGTGTGTAAAACCTACACTGGCTTACTACACGAAAGGCACATAAAATCAACATGTATAGTTTATAATATAAACTGTATATTATATCCTATATTATAGGAAAAGATGCGATTTCCTTTAAATATGTAAAAAAAAAGTTATTTCAAAATTACAGATTTTGCGAAGCTGGTTTAGCGTTTTCCGCTGCAAGCTCAAATTAGAATAGCTTTGGGTTATTTTATTTCGAGAGACATTTTCAGTCTTTATGTCGATCATGGGCCTACTCTATGACCCATCAGAGCCGTTTAATAATTAGAGTGAAGCGTTACTGATCCATGCTAGATTTA
The DNA here is from genome assembly GCA_949752735.1 of Lumbricus terrestris. Lineage (NCBI taxonomy): Eukaryota > Metazoa > Annelida > Clitellata > Crassiclitellata > Lumbricidae > Lumbricus > Lumbricus terrestris. The sequence continues at coordinate 309,152 of OX457048.1, read as the reverse complement.
TCTTTACGCAGCATTTAATCTCTCTCTCTCTCTCTCTCTCTCTCTCTCTCTCTCTCTCTCTCTCTCTCTCTCTCTCTCTCCTCTTGAGACCAACAAAGCCCTCCTTCGGGCTCCTTTTTAGACAAACCACATGACTCGACGCTTGCAACACGCGTGAATTATCAGGTTCCCTTCGCCTGACTTGAGTTTTGCTTTAAAAGTCTCGCTTTAGAAGTGTGAGGACTACGATTATGATTTTAGTTCTAAGGATTTCGGTCTTTTTTTCGCAGAGAGTCTATGCAACGGAGTCGTTTGTTCGTCGGACAGAGTTTGCGAGGTTAGTCGAGATGGCAAACCGGTTTGTGTCTGTAACGATGAGTGCAATAGCTACGGAGCTCCCGTCTGTGGCAGCGACAATAAAACATACGCCAACTATTGTCTGCTTCGGAAGAAGGCTTGTACCAGCGGCACCAGCATCCGTTGGCTCAACTATGGCAGATGCGTTGAAGGTGAGTAAGAATGCGATGGGCTGCATGCGATTTATTGGTTGCAAAATCACAGCCTGAAACAATTAGACAACTAAACGGAGAATATGCCATAGCATAAAATTACCAACCCTAGAAATCTAGATTCATCGTATTTTTATCCTTGGTCAAACTAAAAGTCACAAATATGTTGAGCACCTTTCTTGACTGTTTCTCCAAATCGACGATGAAATCTTTTTACTCAAATACCATAGCCTACTATTTCATTTTTGTAGCCTCTGCTTGCGAAAAGCTCTCCTGTCCACGAGACAAAAGATGCGCCATCGATGGACAGGGTGTAGCAACGTGTGTCTGCATCGATGAATGTCTGTACGGTCAATGCCCTGTCTGTGGCAGCGATGGTTTCACTTACGACAACGATTGCGAGCTGCAGAGGCAGGCTTGTACGACGAACAAGAATGTGACAATGATCTACAGAGGAATTTGCGATCAAGGTAAGTCTTCAATTCTTCATAGATTCTAGGGTAGGCTGCGTACCATCAAGGAGCTCATTTTGATTGGCTCGTGGTTGTGCGTGGAATATTCATAAAGTGATTGGAAACATTTTGTAGACTTATGGTAATCGATCTCCTATTGAGGCAATTGAGCCACACAGCAAGAGAAAGAGACAAATGGAAGGAGGTGATCAAGAGCGCATCAAGCACCTACGGGCGATGAACCCATGGACATTGATGATGATGATGATGATGATGATCTCCTATTGAGCACATTTTGGGCTTCCAGTAATCGGAGATCCAGTGAATTTTGTTTAATAATTATTATAGCACATTTATAAAGCTTAAAGTTAGTAAGTCCTATCCTGTTAGTAAGTCCTATCCTGTTAGTAAGTCCTATCCTATCCTGTTCCATGAGGAACATAGGGAGGCGCTCGTCTCCTTTTCCATGGCCCTGAGCCAGCAATGGACGAATCCCAAGGTCCTGGACACGAGGCCAGTGTATCGCAGAACTTGCTGTTTACTTCCCAGCTTACGCCGGTACCAAATAATACTACTTGGTGACAGAGGCACGTGTGCGTGAACAACTTGCCCAAGGTCGTTACCCGGAGTCGAACCCGCAACCTCCAGCTCCGTAAGTGGACGCGTTACCGGTCTGCCACCAGGTCGTTACAGTTTAAAGTTACCATAATTATATTCATCAAAACACTATTGTTAGCAGTGATTAGTTCTGAATGTTTGCTGTCTTAGGTCTGACTTGCAGCGACATCTCTTGTCCTACTGGTCGAGTTTGTGCCCTGAAAGATAAGAAGCCGACTTGTGTCTGCAACACGGTGTGCTACTCCTACTATTACTACTATTCAGTCTGTGGAAGCGATGGAAAGACGTACGACAGCGAGTGTGCTCTGATGAGGGCGGCATGCACGACCAACAAGAGCATCAAAGTGGTCTCCTACAGTCCATGCGCGAGCGGTAATAACACCTTAGTTTATATTATATAGATATATTAATAGGTATGGTGAAGGTATAAGCTTAATTGACTCGTTTATTATTTAAAAAAATGACTAATGAAATTTCTTGTTTAGCAAAAATAATGTAGCTTAGTAAATAGATATGTGCCAGTATTGCAATAGTGAACTTGTCATAGGAAGCTGGATGGCATTAGCACGATCCCATATATGGGATTGTATAGGCACAAGAGAACACTCTTAAATGCTAGCTTGCAATGCATCATAGATAATTATACGATCCAGATTGCTACAGATGTACCAAATAAGTTGCAAAGCGAACGATTGATCATATGCTTTATCTCTGATGCAGGCGCATATAGTTATTAGGTATTGTTTTGTTTGTTTGCCTGTATGCGTACTTGTTATAGCGCCCCTTCAAGCTCCTTCTACTCAGAGGCGCTCCCGAATGCAGAGCGGACACTGCATCGGATTTTCACGCCGAAGCGCTGAGCAATTGTGAGTGAAGGACTTTCCCAAGGTCCTTACGCGGAGGTGGATTCGAACCTCGAACCTTCCGGCTTCAAGGCAACGACGCCACCACTACACCACCGCGCCCCGCGGTAGTTGAAGTATTGCACGAACAGGAAGCATCAGATCATTTGAATACAGGTAGCGCATTGTCCCACCATAATTATGTTGGCAACAAAATACATGTAGATCATGACACGAATAATGAGAAAGTGGACATGGATAACCTGTCAAAAAGGCAATTCGTGTCATCACAAGCCCTATAATGGAAATGAAGGGATAGACATAGGCATTCATATACACCGTGGTTCAAAAAAAACTAAGCCAAATTGTTTTTCGTATATCTCTAATGCCTGATAACATATCATGCTAAAATTTTCCAAATATTTAGAGAATTGGACCAAGAATATTATTCCAAAATTTCATGAGATAATGTTGAACGGATAAAAAGTTATGAATCTTTAAACTTCATATGCCGAAATTTCAGTTTACAAGCAATTTTCTGTTAGATTCAATAAAATGTAAGTCAAGCTTTTCTCATTATCTTTATGGCCTGATAATTAATCATTCTAAAATTTTCCAGATATGTAGATAATTCAACTAGCAATATGATTCCAACAGTATGGCTTGATTATTTCATTAAATAGGCTGCTCAAAATGTCCTCCTCCTGCTTGCACGCAAGCCTGGAAGCGCTGACGCTATTGCAATGGCAACAGCAACGTCGATTATCCTCTGGTCCAGGCCATCCCACACTTGCAACAAGCGTTGCTTCAGATCGCTTATATCATGGATTGTTGTCTGGTAGACTCGGTCTTGCATCACGCTCCACACTTTATAGTTGACAGGATTCAAATCTGAGCTGTTCGGAGGCCATAATGTGGGAGAAATGAAGTCTGGCGTCTCTTGTGAGCATTACGATGGTTTCCTTGGCTGGGGCACGGTCCTCTTGAGAAACAAAGCAGCCTTCTGGGGCTAGGTTTCTGATTACAGGTAGATGTTGTGACAGCAGAACGTCGCGATAATAGGCACCATTAATTTTTTTTACTCCACGATCAATGAAGACTAAATGAGAACAACCAAGCGTCGAAATCGCAGCGGGCACCATAACAGACTTGCTGAAAACTGATATTTCGGGTGATGAAGTTGAAATAACCATATCTTTCTATCCGTTCAAATTTATGACATGATATTTTGGAATCCTATTCTTGGTACAATTCCCTAAATATTGGGAAACTTTTAGCGTGATATCTTATCAGGCGTTAGAGATGCAAGAAAAACAGTTTGGCCTACTTTCTTTATCGAATCTAGCAGAAAATTGCTTGTAAACTGAAATTTCGGCATATGAAGTTTAAAGATTCATATCTTTTTATCCGTTCAACTTTATCTCGTGAAATTTTGGAATCATATTCTTGGTCCAATTCTCTAAATATTTGGAAAATTTGTGCGTGATATGTCATCAGGTATTAGAGATATATGAAAAACAATTTGGCTTAGTTTTTTTTGAACCACAGTGTATATTCATTCCATGAATTTACATGTACATTGTACATGTACCTTTTCAAGAAACCACTATGGACCTCTCCCTGCGCCCATTTACGGCAGAGAAATATGTGAAACAAAGTTTGATTGGTAAGATGTAATAAACGCAGCTCTGAAGGGATGCCAATCCAAATGGAAGGTCGACAACCGAGAATGTTCGTCGTTGCCTGGTAGCTAAGCGAGCGCGATGAAGTAGAAATTGACCTTTCACAGCAGATCGAAGAGGGCGACGTGCTTCAACGTCATTTGAAGCGCATGGATAGTCCTACACTCAATGATGGCGTGCACATGAAAAGCAAGCATTCATTGACAACGATTCAATTAAGTCCCTGAGATTACCAACCGTCTGTTATGGTTATAAACAATCCATGTTCAGGTCTGCATCAGCGATATTGCCTTACAGCCAATTGCACGACCGGTGGGTCACAGGGTTTTTCTAGACTTCCAACTGAGCACTATTTATCGATTCTACGTAACGGTGGCAAAGAGAGCGTTATCCACATTAGGGTGGATCGATTCCCCATGGCAAAAACAATTTCTTCGACAAATACTATTAAGAGTGAGGGAAGGTTGCCTTTCGGTGTAAGAAGCACACAGTAATTATTTGGTAATTATTGTGGAACATCTTGAGGCTCCCCGAAGACTTTGAAGTTTTGCCATATGGGGCCTGTGTGAAGGTATTGGATATAGTATGGATGATCGTGAATCATCGCACGTGACAACGTATTGTATTACATATAACGTATAAAAATCATTGAATACATGTTTGTGCATAACTATTGTGCATATAACATGTAGGCTAATGTATATTTGCAACATAGTATAGGTCACAAGACACGACAATCAATTTTCTCAAATGTTGGCACTACCGATCGAAAAGATGCCTTCATGCGATAAAGCCATGTCGCGATTTTGCCACAATAAAACCGTCGATGACAATATCCAACTAACTGGAAACAGCTAACATTCCGCACGTAGGCCTATAAAGAGGTAACTTACATAATACATGTAGGAAAGTCAGCTATAGGATTGCTGGTCACAAATAATCTAATCTACATGTAATCTTATGATATTCTGGTCATTTGTAAAGCACTTCTCACAGAACAGCTATTCAGAAGCGTTCTCAGCATGACATGCTAGTGAAAATAATGAGAAAGGTTTTTCAGCAGCAAAGAGATGTAAGCCTAGATGAAATCCTCTCCAGTATCCTGCTATCGATGAAGTCACAGTCGGCCAACCTAGGAGCTAAGGCATGTTGAGACTTAGTTGCTACGAGCAGGATCTTTACCTGATTAGAGCCGAGATCGGGAGCCAGTGAATATCATTAATCATTTGGATGCTTACATCAGTAAGTATTGCCAGTCGATCAAGTGGTAGACCTCATGTGCGTCATACCTGAGTTCTGGTTATTAGCTTATACCTAATTTTTGTATCGATTGTATACGATAGGCCTACCGGTAATTGGAAAAACTGGATGAAACGAAGCAAAGTATAAATTGCATCATCTTTGCACCCTGGCTTAGCTTTGATGCTGAACCACCTCTGTGGGTACACCTCCACGACGTATGCCGCAACTGCCCGCAAGAATCTGTGATTATAAAGCCTCCTGTACTTGTCGTGGTAAGCTATAGAATGAACTGCAGAACTCAAACATGTTACACAGGCGGCATTGAACATTTTACCCAGATCTGTTCACGTTTGGCTGCATACTACTATCAACATAATATTCCCAATCGTTGTCTGCTATAGGGTAGGCCTATCGCTTGATTTTAGTTGATAGCTCGGTAGCGTACAGCATCATTACATTGTCGTATGCTGGTAACATAGCTCCTGTACGTGGTGCGCGAAGGACTGGATACATTTTCATATTTTCTCGTTTTGGGTTTCTGGCTAGAGGGAGGTGAGGCCATTCTAGTTGTGAGCGAGATGTCGGTACAACTGTTACTCTGATACATGCTGATACTAAAGCGTCGGCGCATTGTAGTTCACATTCATCGCTCATTGCATACATTTAAAAGCAGAGTAGAATACCCAAAGTCGTGGCCAAATCAAACTAATTATTACTTTGGTTTTTAAGGTGCAATCGGGTCTTGATCTGATGTATCTTTGATATCTCATACATCGCCCTCTCTGCCACTTTGCTATGTCTTCTTCGGTTCACTGATTGGCTTGACCTCTTCCACAATCAGTTCAATCCGCCTTTCTCTGGTAGTTTTTCCTCATCTTTGTCTCAACTCAAATCCTGTTTTTCTTGGTATTGCTCGCAATGCATGGGAGAGCTCCACAAAGATTCTTGCTGAGAGAGGCGCTATATAAATGATCAAATACAACACAATACAATACAATAGAGGCATATTGTAATAGATAATGATCATTGCAGAGTGCTCTGTAACATGATGCAAATATAACAAGGAATAAACAAAAATTTGCTAAAAACTGCGTGTGAACCATGCAATTTTCGCCATTGCAGTATAGACGATTTATGATTTTGTTGGGGAGCCTCAAGATGTTTTCCAAATGATAAACAATTTTACACAGTCACTTACGTATACCAAAGGCAACTTTTCCTCACTCTTAATAGCTGATACGATGAAAAAATTTTTCGATCCACCCTAATCCACATATGGACAGGAATTACGCTTCAAGCGACGCAGCGCGGCTGAATTATGGCGCTTGCGGAGCAAAGGCCAATAGGTCGAAACGTCAGAAATACAACGTCGGGAAGCATGTGGACTTGTTTGTGTGATTAGTTTCATGCGAAACTGCAGTGATTATTACTAACATGCCGGTATTCGTGCGTATACGATCCCATTATGGGATGAAACTTCAAAGAGCCAAAAAGTTAGAGGAAATGAAATATAAACTAAACGAATGCAGATTCTGGTTTAAAGTCATTGCATATGACCCCATAGTAAAATATTTAGCAGAAAAAAAATTGGGCATCGATGAGTTAAGTATTTTACATTTTAGCAGTTCTTTGGTTGATTTATCTGTTGTCGATTTTGTTGGTTTAGGTACAAGTTCACCCAGTCCGTTACCATGCTACGGGTCGTCTTGCGGAAAAACCACAAAATACTGATACAACGACATCTGCAGTGAGGTATTTATTTTTTTTAATTTGACGTCATCTCATCATAAACTTCATCATGTGTGATGTCACTGTACCATTCTAGTCTATTGACTTGTGTACTATGTAGCAGCGTTACTGTACTTTGCATTTATCAATGGCCTCAATGACAGCTTCGGTCATACACTGTCACTATTGACCACACGGCTTTTTGGAGATGCTTCTCAGCTAGTTGAGAATTGACATGCAATTATTGCACTCATAAAAATCTACAGGTGAGTTAGGTGAAAATTGTGTTTTAGGTGAACATCGCGTCAACTAAGATTCTGTTATTCCATGAATGTCACGTTGTTTACTGGGACTATTTCAATGTAGGTCTATTCTGTAGCCATACGGATGAATTTGAGCAGTTTTAATCATGGGCGGAGTTTATCAGGGGCTAGGGGGGCTAAGCCCCACACGAAGACCCAGATTCAGTTTTTTTACCGTGTAAACGGTATCTTTCCCGAGCTCAGCCCCCCTAAAGGTGCAGACTCATAATTAGCCCCTCCAAAAACGGAAACCAAACTCCGCCCATGGTTTTAATTCTCTTATTCGTGTCCTATGCGCAAAAAACAGACCAACTTGTGGAATTTTTGCATGAAGTATTTTGAATGGTTTCTCTGTTTTATTCAGGCGGCCTACAGTCTGGATCGAAAGACAGTCGAGAGTTGCTTCGGACTGTCACTGGGATCGGACATTGGTTTTTCTTCTTCGCTAATCTCGGAACGTTATTCTGGCAAAATAACTTCTGCTGTTTGCTTATACGCATCATCTAAGTTTTACTTATTGACAGCGTCTAGTATAGCTTCTGCTTTGAGCTCAGCGAAATTATTCGATCGACAAACCAACTCTTGACATTGACATCAGTTGTTAAAATTGTCGATTATAGCCTAATGTTGCACTTTCAGAGCGAATCTTCACAGAATTCCGAGGATTCGAAATGTTTATTGACAATTGCTATAACTTTCAAATATCCGTAGGACATTGTGTTTTCTTATCACTGATCAATTTTGACATGTTTCTGCTACGAAATGTTTTATCGTTGTTCTATTCTCTCATATTCAACTCTCTCGCTCTAGACGACGCTTGCTTGTAGTAAATAGAAAGACTTGCAGCATATTGCACGAAATGCTGGAATTGATGAACTTTTATGTACATGTGCACTTGTATAGCCATCGGTTAATAAAAGCAATGTGGTAAAATTCTTCATTCATCTTCTACCCCACCAGCGTCAAACATTGAACTGAGTATTTTTCTCCAACGGGTTCGATCCTCAACGACAGATGATGCATCCAGATCCGTACCCAGTGGACAAACTAATAGGACTCCGAGAACAACTTAACCCTTACCACTCAATTTGAGAATTGATCTGTCTGTTGAGCAGTGCCTTTCACGAAATAAAGTCGCCCCAATACAAAGTCTACCCCCCAACAGAGTCTCCCTGGCTGAAACTCTGTATTGGAAGATATTTTCTGAAGTAAAAGTATATATGTTTTCTTGTTATATAATCTGGCAACGTAAACTAACCGCTTAGCCTGCTCATCTCTGAATTTGATCCAACTGTAGTCCATTTCTGGCTGAACGGGGAGTCTTTATTTCGTGGACGGCGGAAATATGCTGTTCCCTACGGAGACTTTATTTCAGAATATACTCTCCGGGGGCGAATTTATTCTGGAACAGATCCACCGGGGGAGAATCTGTTTCGAAATAAAGTCTCCTGGGGGAGACTTTTAGGGGGAGACTGTCACGCGACACCGGCGCTAGGGTACATGATGCTCCCCAAAAAAACTGAGGCCCCTAAACCTTAATACTTCAATAAAATGTTCTCGCCCAATTGTTTAAATTTTTGAAATTTCCACATTGTGCAGGTAGCATTTTAAGCTTAGCATAACAAAATTGATCTGTTTTCAAGGCTGCTATTTATGGTTTAGGACTTCAGAGTGTCGCCTTCCATGCAATTGTTGAAATTCTTTGGAATTTGTACACTGTAGTTGTTGCATTTGAAGCTGTCATCCTAGCAAAATTGTTCATAATTTCAGTGCTCGGATACATGTTTTAGGACTTCAATAAATTTCCCCTCTTCATTGCTTTATTTTCGATTTGCACACTGTAGCCTAGTCGTCGTATTTTAAACTGCCATCTAAACAGAATTGATCATTATTGAAAGACAATGGATAACACTGAAGAAATTTATGATACTTACGAAATATTTCTGAAATATTGGGAGAACATAAAGACTCCGTCCCCATCACAAATTTTGGGGTCCGTGCCCTGTCCCTTCTAAGCCTCAGTCCTTGGTTGAAGGACAATCGCTGTATTGGTTTGCGTAATATTATTTTGTATGTTTTGTGTAGTGCTTAGAATAAGTTATAGACGTTGTGCTTGAGAAAGTAGACTCAAATGGCCTGAATTAATTTAAATGGCTAGCCATTTAAAATGGCTAGCCATGGTTTAAACGGCTAGCCATTGAATTAGTTTAAATCAGTATGATATTTGAATTTAGGTCTACTATGGCAGTGCCATGGTTTCTTGAGGCATGTACCAGACCGGATCGGGGGCCCCCAAGTGAACGCGCCATTTTAACAAATATACAGTCACAAAAAGAGACATAATGACCAGCTAAATTTGGAGGAGCCTTGCAAGCCGTAGCTCCCCCCCAAAAAGCGGGGCACGCGTAGGAGGGGTTAGCGCCGGCATTGCCGGTGAGAGCGGACTAAGGAGCGGTAAAGTTTAAGAAAATTCCAGATCCTTCTATTTTATAACCCAACTTTCCCGCACTTGCTTCATGCGCATGCGTGACCTTCGCAGAATCCTGCCTATGTTCGACTTTAAAACTGCATCCACAATAGCTACATCAATAGTTCATGCCAGACTTGACTTCTGCAACTCTCTTCCTGAACATTTTAAATCACCCAAATAAATCGCCTCAAAGCAATCAAGAATGCTTTTTCTCGTGCTCGCATCAAATCCCCAAACGTGACCACATCACTCATGTCCTGAAATTACTTCACTTCGACTTGGTTGATCACAAAATTTTGCTCAAACGCTTTGAAACCTTCTATGGAAATATTTTATTGAACCTTCTCCCTCCCTCCCTCCCTCCCTCCCTCCCTCCCTCCCTCCCTCCCTCCCTCCCTCTCTCCCTCCCTCCCTCCCTCCCTCCCTCCCTCCCTCCCTCCCTCGCTCCCTCCCTCCCTCCCTCCCTCCCCTTCCCCTTTCCCTTTTCTCCTTTCCTCTTTGCCCTTTGCCCTTTGCCCTTCCCCTTCCCCTTCCCTCCAAACCCTCCCACCCCTCCCTGTCCCTCCCCCACTCCCTCACTCTTCCCCTCTCCCTCCCCTCCCTCCCTCCCACCCCCTCCCTCCCTCTTGGGGTACCCGGCGTTGCCCGGGAAATTTAGGCTTTTGTCCCCTAACCCAGTCTACCAGCCACTGTGAGTCGGGTTCGCAGCCCCTCTGGGATTCTCGGCGTTTGAACGGTATCTAGTATCATCACATATTTACCTCAAAATGTGTGCAAATGAACCCTCTACAGTCTACAGCTACCTATTTTTCAAAATTTTATTCCAAAGGAAACAAGAAGTATTTGGAAAAAACCTAGGGGGTGGCAACCACCCTTTTTGGTAGCCTGAGGGTTAAGCTCTCGAACAAGCCAAGGATGCAAATCGGCCATGCACTGGGATGGCAAGCTGCTGCGCGACATTACTGGAGCGGATACAGATAACGTTGACAGAATGTCAGTCCTGATTTCTTCACTGGTTGGTGGAAGTACTAAACTTGTTGGTGTGCCAAAGTTGACCTCTGAATCAGGACAGGCATCATCGATGTAGCAGTATGGACCTGTTTAGGCCGTTTCAGTGTGAAACATTTGTTCTTGGCATATGCTTTGACACAACGGCCTTGGAAAACTGCATAATTATTAAGCTTGCACCCTTCTAGGGACAGCCATCAGTCATGATCTTCTGTAGATGTCTTGTTGGTATTACATAAATCTTTTAAATTTTCTGTGTGATTTGTCACAAGTTGCGCAAGATGTGTGTCACACTGCAGCAGCTGCATTCTTAGTGTACTTTTAAAGTTTGTCCATCAACGGGTCTTTAATTATGCTATTCAGGCGATTTAAACACAAAATGGTCCAATCTGATACACCGTCCACCATAACTCGACTAATGCCACTGCAGTATCCATCTAACAAATCAAAGAAATTCTTTACTGAAGAGCTTCAGCGTCGACATCCTCGAATATCAAGAATGGTTGGATTGAACAATTCAGTAGCGGTTCGCAAGCCTGGCGCCCAGCACAGAGCGAGTTGGATGGCGAGGGCAATATAGACCCACAGTAACTCAACGAAGATCGAATATTGCTTTATGATGGAAAATAATCGTATTTACTGTACAGTTGACGACCGTGAATTACAGGGCACCCAACGATTCTCAGAAAATTATGTGGTTGACTTCTACAGTGAGTCGTTGTTCTCATGTCAAGTCGCTGCTCTCATTGAACTATTCAACGCTGCATAATTCTGACGATGTTATTCTATGCGAAAAGTCTGCAAATGGTGCAGCGTCATTCTTGCTACCTCATCTAGGAGATATCTGTAGAAATTCTCTCTGTTCTCTGTGCTTGTCTCGTCCATGTAGGCCTATACAATAACGCTGGGGTGTGGAACTAAGACTTTACAGTGTGGTCCTAGAAAAGAGTAGGGGTTGATCCCCTCAGCCCCTCAGAAATTCTCATCATTAAGCAGACGAAGGTATGGAGGGGTTGAGACCATGGCTTGCCACATTATCAAGAATTTGCAACTAATGTCTACTGCCAGTGATTATTTTGTGTTATAAAATTTTGCAGGTGCTATTATGAGACCACATGGAAACGTTTTAGGGGACTGCGTAACAAATTTCGAGATAATATTTTTTGGAACACTTGAATATATATTATATATATATATATATATATAGAGCTCAACCATCAAGACCGTGTGGCTTCACCGCTGCTGTCTGCTGTTTACATCTCGCCGAAGGATGGTTCACGCAGGTCAGTGGAGTTAACTCGATCGGATGTTGTCGCTGGTGGCGTTCAAAACTACCGACCGACAAGCGACAAATGCCTTCTACTGTGCAAACTTTGTGCCCGACGATTGGCCGGACGCGCGCATCATCTTCAACCAGCGAGGAGCTTCAGTTTCGTCAGCGTTTCGTGTTTGCGAGCCCTGTCATCTGTCGCCGCTCTACTCTATACTGACGCAACCTGTACCAGAGACTCTGAACATTCACACCATCTGAAAGCTGTTGACGGGATTCCGTTGGATGATTCTACGTGTCTGCGATGGATCGCCACTGATGACTGTTTCCGGCTCACTGTGACTTATTTTGCTAATTGATGGAATTTTCTTGCTGTTATGACACTTAACATCATTTTCGGCTAGTTAGCGCAGAGAGCGCCTCTGAGTAGGTTTCTTGAAGAGGCGCTATATAAATACTTGAAATAAATATAATATATATATATATAAATATGGTTCGAAGAATGTGTAGGACTAGCGCATCAGAAGCCGGAAGAGAACAATGATAATACTGTCGCTTTGGTAGTGGACAGGTGGCTGCGTGCTGCGAAAACTCGGAAATTACAACATGACCATAAAGTGTTCTGACAGTTGTCTGATGTTGGGCTGCACACTGTAGGCAGCTTTGGCGGCGAGCACGTGGTTGCGCGCTGCGATAAGTCTCTATTTGCAATTATACCCCGCAGTCGATCGAGTCGTGGGCCACGATCGACTTGGCTCGCGCGACGATCGACTCGATCGACTTTGTCGACTCGCCGACCTCTCGACGACTCGATCGACTTGGCTCGGCCGACTATCGACTCGATCGACTTCGTCGACTCGCCGACCTCTCGACGACTCGATCGACTTGGCTCGGCCGACGATCGACTCGATCGACTTCGCGTCGACTTGACCCAGTTTTTGTCTCTTGCTCACCATCTGCAGTTATATGATCTTAAAATGAAAAATTATAGGATAGTGTCATAAATCTGTGTTTGTTTGTATGTGCACTTGTTATAGCGACCCTTCAAGCTCTCTACTCAGAGGCGCTGCCGAATGCAGAGCGGACACTGCATCGGAGTTTCACGCCGAAGCGCTGAGCAATTGCGAGTGAAGGACTTGCCCAAGGTCCCTACGCGGCGAGGTGGATTCGAACCTCGAACCTTCCGGCTTCAAGGCAACGACGCCACCACTACACCACCGCGCCCCACGTGTGACGTACCAATAAGCCTAATTTCGTATTCTGCTCATTTATAGATTTGCACTGTAATCGTAGTGACGTCACAATAGGCCTCGTTTTAGATTATGTAAGTGAATCTCAATAATCTGTGTAATAATCGAAGTTAGTCACAATAGGTCTCTATAGTTTATACTCTCAAAATGTACTTCTATAATAACAGATCATTATCATGATCGAAGTTAGCCACAATAGGCCTATTTCATTCTCAAAATGAACTCCTTTAATAGTTGGTTTGTATCGTGATCGAAGTGACGTCACAATGGGTCTAGTTTTATATTCTGAAACTGAACATTTATTAATAGATTTGTATCATAATCAGAGCGATGTTGCGTTTAAACAGTCCCAGTTTTGTATTATGAAAATGAATTAATATGACAGCAGCTAGATCTGTATCATAATCGAAATGACGCCACAATAGACCTAATTTCGTTTTCTCAGTGAACTTGTTTAATAGCAGAATTGTATTATAATAAAAATGACGTCATAAAAGGCCCCGTTTTATATTCGCAAAATACGAGTAGATCTGTATAATAATCGAAGTGACGTCACAATAGACCTTATTTATATTCCCAATTTGCACTTCTATAATAGTACACTTGTCTCATAATCGAAGTGACGTCACAATAGGCGCTGTTTTTTTTAATTCTCGATGTGAACTCATAATATAATATATAGTAAAATTGTATCATAATCAGAGTGACGTTACAACAGGCATAGGCCTAGTTCTGTATTCTCAAACATTAATGAAATAATATGACAGCAGATCTGTACGTGTCCTGGTCGAAGTGACGTCACAATAGGCCTAATTTCGTTTTCTCAGTGAACTTATTTAATTGTAGAATTGTATCATAATCGAAGTGACGTCATTAAAGGTCCCGTTTTATATTCTCAAAATTAACGTCTAGGCCTACATGACTTGCATCTGTATCATGCTCATTCAGGAGCAGATCCAAGGAAGGGGCAATCCGGCCATGCCCTACCCCATTCAGAGATTCGCGTATATGGCGTGGTCCCTCCCTCCATCAGGTTTCAAGAAGCTTTAAATCAACGCAACGGGAACAGGAAGGTGAGAGAGAAAGTAGACCTAGCACATGACTAAAAAGTCATCAGATTTTAAATAACCGGAGTCGCCACGGGTTTTTAGAAGTTTTTTGGGCGAAACACTAAAAAAGATTCTTTCCGCGGAAGACCAACTAAAAATGTTTTCGGTACAAGACCACAAATTTGTTCCACCCCTTCAAAAATTTTTGTATCCGTCCCTGTATTCGTTCAACTCAAATCGAAAACGTACGTCTATAGTCAACTTTCACAGTTCCACTAACACGAAATCGCAAGCTGCCAAAAGGTTCGTTAGCTGAACTTGTGTGCAAAAACTGAATTACGTCATTATATCATGTAGGTCACTTTGAGACTTCAAGAAATAGTAGGCCTAAAGTAAAATATTTCTAAGTCGAGTCGAGTAGATGAAACAACGATCGACTCGACTTAGCAAGACTCACGATCGACTCGACTTGCAAGTCGACGATTTTTCGATCGACTCGACTTGGCAAGACTCACGATCGACTCGACTTGCAAGTCGATCGAGTCGACGATTTTTCGATCGACTCGACTTGGCCGAGTTATGATCGACTCGATCGATCGACTCGATCGACTGCGGGGTATATTTGCAATGACGATACCGACGTTGTCGTGTAAGCAATATCTTTCAATAATGTTCTTAGGTCCTTTAAGACTTAGGTCTATTCAACTCCGGACCTTCTATTTCTCTGGTCGAACCCACACCAGTGGCGTTGTGGTGTAGTGGTGGGTTCGACCAGACCAATTATAGAGGGTCGGAATTCGAACTTCAGACTTATGGCAGCGCGCAACCACTTGTTCGCCTCCAAAGCTATTTACTCTGCAGTGCGTTTGTATGCGTTTCATTAAAGAAATTATTATTATTATAATTACGGTTGTTATTATTACTATTATTATTATTTATTATTATTATTATTATTATTATTATTTTTTTTATTTATTATTATTCCTTTTAATATCTTCAAAAAAAACAACATTAGTATAACAGGAATTACACAAAAAACTATGGAAGCAGTCAGTGGCTATTGTTACATCGCCTCTAGAACCCGGTCAGCTAAAGTGCCTCGAAAGGCCACCGAGTTGTAACGCTGAACGGTTATAGAGAGACGTTGCAGCAAAAAACAGGTCTCTCTCAGCTCGCCGGAAGACAAAGTTAGGATGCGGCCTAAATCTGACAAGAAGTTTAGGCCATCAGAACAAATTGGACCTAAGGTCTCAAGGGCTAGAGGGACAAAGAAATGTGTGTTTGTAAGATCGACATATTTGTTATTTTTCCTCTCCGCTGCTATCTCGGCTGCCGCACCCGCCGTCGTTGCCGTGGCCTGGATATATGAAGGTGCAAGAGTGTCAATTACAGTTGCATCCCACACAAGATGGCGACCCGCACGCCATGGAATCATAGTCAGACCGTCTGGTCGTCTGCCATCCGTGCGTAGTAGTCCTGGCGGTTCCTTTATGGATGGGATCCCTGCTTTTGCAAGGGAGCGGTGTATGATGTCATTGACGGTGCTATGGCGAGCGATTCGACCGAAGCCGAGAGAGCAGGAAAGACCGTGATTGCCTCTGGCGTCAATTTGGGCTCCGCAAGGGCAAGTGTGGGGTTGACATATTGCGGCTCCAAGTCGCAATCCGACGGCCACTCGAATGTCCTCGTTGTCTAGTCGTAGTCCACATGCAGTTATCGGTAACGCGTGGAGCCAGTCGCTAGCGTGGGGCGATGAGACTGCTTTTAGTCGCGCGATGTTATATACATCCACTGTACTTTCAAGGAGTGATTTCGCAGTTTTCTCCAACAATGGTTTATCCCATGATGCTTGCTGACTTGTTGGAATGATTCCTGCCTCGTCAAATTCCGACTTGGAGCGCCACTCGGACGACATGGCTTGAAAGTGTATGTCCGGTTCGAGATTGAGAGAGCTAAGGATGAGAGTCTGGAGAGGGAGAGTGCTTGCAGCTGAAGCCAGGAAGGCTGGAAGCGCCAGCGAAGACGCTCTCCGTACACCCAGACCACCCATCTTTATTGGTAAAGAGGCTTGTGTCCACTGAATGTCGTTTAAGGAGATGTTCAGGATTTTCTCTAAACCTTGGCGTAGTGTCACGTCATAGGTGTCCAACTCGGGGTGTTTGTCGCTGGGATGGCATCGGAGGATGTAAATCATTTTAGGCGCGCCCAGCGAACTTCTCAAAATTAGGAGTGCGTCCTGCCTGGCTATGAGCGTTAATTTGTTCAGACTCTCCTCCAGTTCTTTGGTTCTGTTTTCTAAACATTGCTGCAGCGCTTTTCCCGAAGAGAGTGGGGCGCCGAGTAGCTGGGCTTCTTCGACATCAATTAGTTTGAACTCTCTCAACGAGTCGTATCCTGTGTCGTTGTTGTTACGTGCTATTACCTCACATTTTGAGCGATTAAGTGTAAGGCCCATAGTGGAGCACATTCTCTCGATGAAATCAACATCGGCTGCGACCGTTTCCGCCTTTCCGCCTAGGGTGAGATCGTCGAGGTATCCGAATGAAAGGGGTGAGACCAACTGAAGAAGAATAGGTTGTAGAGGTAGGCAGAAAAGCAAGGGTCCCAGCGGATCGCCTTGCTGGGGCCCCACCCGAGATTGAACAGTGTAGCCGCCGAATTTTAGTGTTGATTCTTCGGCGTAGGATTGGAAACAGTATGGAGCCAGGTCGGGTAAGATCTCGATAACTGAAGCCAGCATACAGTCTCGGTATAAGCTGTTGAAGGCGTTTGATAAATCGAGTTTCACAACGATGTTGTCGTCATCCATGTTTGTAATAAACCTACGGGTTGCATGAACCGCTGCCTCGCATCCGCCTGGGACTCCAACACCCAGTTGTTTCGGCGATAGGTAAGCTGCTGCTTGGTCGCTTGCATATTTGTTGGCACATTTAGAGCTCAGTCTGCGCCAATAGTAGCCGATAGCTATTGGTCGTAGGCCGCCCGTTTTTTTTTGAAGAGCAAAGAGAGTGCCACCAAACAGAATTGGGCGCATCTCTGCCGGACATTTTCCTGCTAAAAGAACGTTGACCAGACCCGTGATAGCGGACAACAGCTCCGGTCCGGTATCCTTTGTGTTTATCATTTCTAGGATGTGTTGTGGCTTTAGGCCATCGGGACCACCCGACGAGCCCGGTGGAAAGTGCCGTATTTGGTCACGGACCATCGCTTCAGATGCCTGAAAGGCCTCGGTCGAAGAAGGAAGAGCGGGCATCGGAGGTCGATCAGAGGGAGGTGATGGGTGTTTCGATCGAAGCTCCTGAAGCGTGATTTCGTTGATTGGAGCTGGAACATCTCCCGAGCACAAAATTCGCGTCGCGGCCCTGATGTTGCCCTCTTCAATCTTGGCCGCTACCGCCGCGGCCATCTTATGTTCGATGCTGGGCGAAGTCTTTGCAGGATGAACGACTGAATTGTTTTGATCAAAAATGTCCGGAAGCTTATCTGGCAGCAAATGATGAAAATCCGTTATCCGTTTTCTGATGGTAGACGTCAAATTGTGTCGTTTTCCACCACGATTGGGCTGTTCTAGGACGATGGCTGTAAAGGCCAAGAGGTTTCGCCAGTTTTCAATTTTCATAGGATTCAAAAGGATGCTGTTTAAAATGTTTTATTTTATTATTATTATTATTATTATTATTATTATTATTATTATTATTATTATTATTATTATTATTATTATTATTACTAGCTGGGGTACCCGGCGTTGCCCGGGAAATTTAGGATTCGACCCGCTACCGGCCACCTCACCTCACCACACCCCATCCCACTGCATAACACCCCACCACACTCCGACCTCCACCGGTACGCTACCCGTGAAATTTGGGTTTTCGAAAAAATTCACCCCCCCAAACCCTCACCCCACCCCCACCTCCAACCCTCCCCCACCTTCACCCCCACCCTACCCACCACACCACACTCCGACCTCCACCGGTGCAACACCCGTGAAATTTGAGTTTTTGTGAAAATTGTCTCCCCACCGCCCCCCACCCTTTCCCACCCATGCCCCCACCCGGCCCCTGCGGGCCGAGGCGTGTGCTGGGTGGTGGCAATGTGACCTGTGTAAAAATCTATCTAATTGTGAAACTATGGCAAGGGAATGGAAACCTATAGCGAAAATTAGGGTTTTCGCCCCCCACACTCTGGCCCCAAGGTGGTAGAGATTCGCCAACCAGTGATTCGGGTAGTTCTGGTGGCCCTCTATCTAGATAGAAAGTTTCATATCAATAGCTGCGTTTTATTGAAAGAAATTTAGGTTATCGCCCCCACCCTGGCCCCATGGTCGGAGAGAATCGCCAACCCATCGACTGTGTGTCTCATGCCGAGACCTACACAGTAGTGAAGGTTTGGAGTGAAAAGCTCAACAATTGTGAGCGTGCATTCTGGACAAAGTCACATACATACATACCCACATCCTTTCTTATAGATATAGATTATTATTATTATTATTATTATTATTATTATTATTATTATTATTATTATTATTATTATTATTATTATTATTATTATTATTATTATAAGTTCGTCTGCTCTCGAATATCTGCAATGCTTGTTGACTCTGTGAACCCTGGCACTCTCTTAGGCCGTCATTTTTTATATCCTTTGGTCTCCCATGCTAGCTTTATTAAAATTTCTTCGAAGTGGTAATCCTGTTTTTGTTGCTCTCTCGACAAGTTCCTGATCGGTTTCTGACGAAGCAAAGAGTGCTTTGTCTGTAACCTTTGAGCTAAGTTGCTCGACATAATGAAGTGCCATCAGAGACATACCCATTGCCCAACTGTGTCGATTAAATACATCTTGAAGTCTTCATCAACCAACGGCGTCAAGAAATCCTCAATATATGAGGCGCCATGCAATTTCTGTCCATACAGTTATGAGACGTTAAATCATTGATTTATTAACCTACTGGGAGGAGGGAGTTAGTGAGAGAGACAGACAAACAGACAGACAGAGATAGAGAGAGCGGCATCGAGAGAGGGGATTGAAATACGGAGGAGGGGAGGAGCAAATGCTAGCTAAGAACTTGCTCAGGCTCCCTAACCGGCGGCATAGATGTATTCGAACCTGCAACATTCATCCTAAACAGCACAGAACATATCCTTACACCATTGAGCCCCAGGACTTTGCTGCATGTGTTCGACTGGCTCGACCTTCAGAAGTGGATATCATGCTGAATCATCGCTTTGGTCTGGCGGTCGTTTTTTGGGTTTCGACTCGGCCTATTTTCGACCTATCTGCCCTACATTAAATGCACCGGGTTGTCGCCGTCTTCGCTCTACTGAGCAGACAGTGCTCGTCCTACTTCTTTTTTTTAGCTAACAAACAGAATCGTGTCTTCTCGGTTCGTAATCTTTTGCTTTGGAACTGTCTTCTTGTAGCACTTCACTTGTCACCTTGCATGGTCCACTAGGCCTACGACTCATTTGCGCATCTCAAAATTGTATTCCGTGCCGGGGTCGGGAGCACTTCTGAGTAGTCTCATTGAAGTGGACCAAATAAATCCTCGTTGTGAATAGTTGAAAGAATTAATGAAATTATGGTCGATGGTTAAAGATTTTGCTTTGAAGTATTTTCCTCTGTCTTCACTTTGTTTACTTGTCCGGTCGGTGTAAAAGTAGATCAGTTTTCACAGAGGATGAATATGAATCCATGGAATTCTTCTGATAATTGATAATTAATCGCTGGGATGTTTCTCGTGAAGCGTAGGTCGCCTCTCTTCCTTCGACATCGAAGCAAAAGGAGTGATGGATGAGACCGACGTCTAACTTTTATTAATCAATTATACATGTACGTCTGAGTCTCAGTTTATAGAGTCTTTGTAGCTCGGCGTCGCAATGCATAGGCCTACATCAATAGTTTTGGCTAAAGTGACAATGGTTTATGGGACTGCCTCGGTTGTGATATGAGGAAGTTTGCACACCGTTTCGATTCATTGATCTGGAACGGCGAGGCTTTCTCTTAGACCGGAAAGATGTTCAGAACATAAGAAAAATCAACAAGACTAGTATTGAGTCATTTCTCCGAACTCGTTGTTCTCAGAATATTCACGATGCAGAGAAATCGTGTATTTTTAAAAGCACATAATATGTGCTTAATATAACATAATATTATTAAGGATGGGTTGACGCTCTGCATTTAGATGACAGCCCATCATACATGTAGCCTACGTCCATCAACTATCAATCTAAATATGCGATCGAACTGCTACGAAGGCATTCAATTTAAATAAATAAATACTGAAAGATATCTTTGGTAAAGTTGTTCAGTCAAAGAATAAATACAATGCGTGCGTAAAAACTCGATTTTGACGAACCTTTACATCGTTTCATTTAAATTAATTCATAAATGAATTTGAGTGGCGCATCTTTAAGGATAGCCATTCTGAGGCACTCGCACTGCTCGCAGTCTCCCAACCTCAGCCAAATAAAACTGTCTTGAGATGAGTGAAGAAGCCCGAGAAGGTGCTCTAGAAACGAAGTGGAGAATCAACGGGAGGCCAGTCCAGGTCGAGTGTCCTCCCACACTCGAGCATAAGAGACGTTCGAGCAAGATGAACTGACAGCCGAACGAAGGAAGCTGAAGTGTCGAGCTCCGAGAGTAGGATTACAGACCTCGAAAATTTAGGCTTGTGAGCCTTGCAGGCAGCGCCATCCTAGAGCAGTGATCCTATATAATACTCGATTCGTTAATTGAAGGGGAGCCATGGCAGTGTAGAACGGCACGTATATATAGCTGGAGATAATTATGGCTGAATTTGGTTACGTGGCATGGACGCTGAAAGACAATGAGCAACTGTTTAGTTAATAGGAACATAAGTTTGGGATAGTTCACATTAGCTACATAATGTGTTGACATGGCCTGATGAGACAATTAAATTAATTTCTTCATGCTGCAACTGGTTATAGCTGCTGTCGATCTCTAAGGCGGATCCATTAGCGGGTTCATTGAGATCATTCTGTGTAAGGACTCGTCGCAAGTCCTTCGCTTACAATCACTCAGTGCAATAATTCTGTCCTTTCGTATGTTCGCGAATGCTCTTCAGAACCGTGGAAGGATTGCAACAAAATAAACGAAGTTGCACTCAATGAAAGATCCTCTCCCACTGAAGAAAAACCACCACCCGTTCTAGTCGTCTCTCCGCTCCAATGGTCAACGGCTTCAAAAGCTGAACTGTGTCGTTACATGGTGACGTGGACTGCAACTCGTTTGTTGCGCGTCTATACAGAAACTTGGTGGCTCAATTATTTGCAGTGCTACCGCCTCTCAAAATAAATAAGCGTTGTATTCAATTGATCACGACCTGCTGATAGACACGTTACATGACATTGTATGCATCACTCACACGACGGAAGACACACGATCTGAATAAGACCTTGTAAAGGGATTTCCAAATTCAGTCAGAAAGAGTTCTCAGGAGAGTTTTAGATTTCTTAGAATTGTTATTCATCCGGCGTGACCGTTTTTTGCGAAGATACGATTCGGTGAACGCATGTTTTTTCTTGTTCTCAAGCGTACCATGTCGTGCCATCGCGTTTCACCTGGATGACAAAAACCAGGCGAGACAGGCAGCAAAACAGGCGAACATCCTTTGTCGCTCTTTGAGACGGCAAACAGACGCCATGTTCGCTATGTCCTGCATATAAGCGACGTCCTCTCGCACCTCATTCATTCATTGGAAGCAACTGGTTCCTGAGCGATCTTCAACAGCCGACATGAAAGGGTTCGTCGTGAAAATCGTCTGCTACGTCGCAGCCCTGGCGAGCTTTGCACCGTTGCCAGGTACGTAGATTCTGAAAGGGCCATTGGCATATAATAACTCCGCTTGCGAAAAGGTAAGACGGGCATGAGCCGTTACGGTAAGACAGGGAAGCTGGTGCAAATGTGAGATAAAGCCAAGATACATGTAAGTGAAGTTCGTTTTCTGATGAAGGTTACTAAATGAAATTTCTAAGAAAATTCTTGTGATGATATTTTAACCCTTATAGGGTATCGATTTTTTTCACAGTTTTTGGTAACCGGGGGGTAAAAAAATACCCCCAATTTATTTTCGTCAAATCTAAGGAAATGTCTAATTTATCTGATAGACAAGGACAATAGAACACATTATTGAATGTAATGAGCAAGAAATCTTGAATTAAAATGATGACTCGTTCCAATATGGCTGTCTAAAGCGAAAGTAGTAATAAGTTGTGAGTCAATGCTACCATGCTACCAGTTTCAGATACTGATCACTAAAGACACATGCTGTGTCGTAGGGTTGATTGAAATAACTAACTGCAAGCAATAACAAGCGGCTGCAATAGTCAGTAACTATGACGTTTACAAATTTTCACTTGACAAAACTGACAAAATAGAAACATTCAGTGCCAAGTAGGCCTACACCCATAATAGTTTTACCACAGTTTCAGTGTGCAATGGGCATGCATCTTATGCATTCGTATGATATACAGTTTACTGTAGTGGCCATATTATTATGGACAAGGCTAAGAAAACGGTTTTTGGTACATATATACATACATACATACATACATACATACATACATACATACATACATACATACATACATACATACATACATACATACATACATACATACATACATACATACATACATACATACATACATACATACATACATACACACATACACACATACATACATACATACATACATACATACAAGCATACATGCATGCATAGTTACATGCATAAACACATCTATATATACTTATACATACATATATGCATACACACATATACATACATACATGTACACATACATACACATACACATGCATTCATACATACATACATACATACATACATACATACATACATACATACATACATACATACATACATACATACATACATACATACATACATACATACATACATGTACACACATACTTGCATACATACACGTATGTATGTATGTATGTATGTATGTATGTATGTATGTATGTATGTATGTGTGTATGTATGTATGTATGTCTGTATGTACATGTATGTGTGTGTGTATGTGTAAATGTATGCATGTATACATGTATGTATGTATATTATATGTGTACTGTGTATGTAGCCTATATATGTATGTATAAGTTTATATGCAACTTCCATTATGACATACGCGTTGAATGCTACTGCATCAACCAAGAAATAGTAGTCTGCCGCTAGGTGGCAGCGCAATGTGGCACAACTGAAAACGGCATTGTGAAGAGAAAACATATCTAGGAAAAGTCACAAAAGCAACAGTCTGTTTTGTTTTATTCAAAAGAAGCGTACCAAAAAAAGTAGACTGGGGGTTATTTTTTACCCCCCGGTTACCCTATAAGGGTTAACCTAAGATTTAAATTGCGTCTTAATTGCTCCTATTTTTGCGTAGTCTAAACAGACATTTTGTGCAACTGTTTCATTTGTAGAAACGTCAGCGTTCACCCAGAGACCACCGATGTACATGTACACAACTCAGTCAAGCGCCACATTCAACCCAAAAGGTCGGTCCATCTTCTATCGTCACCGTCATCACCATCATGATCAGTTTCTGTCTATCGTCATTGTTCATTTTGTCCTTCAGTCTTGTCAATTTTGGTTTTATAAATTGCTATTATAGGCTATTGCTATAGTTCAAACTACACTTTTCTCGAGTGTCCAAAGTATGCTGTGTAGAAATTGTGTCCGATTTGCCTTCAGCCTGTGGTATATTTTTTTACTAAACTTAGTTTAGCATGATTTTAGGCTTTCGTGTTATCTCCCAGACTGCTGTGTGGTCGCCAATGCTCTCTTGCTCTGCGATCCTAAACTATTACCTCAGTAATCCTGTCTTACAAATACAGCTTAGAGGACAAAAGCCCGACGAGAAGCTTGTATCAGCAGTTTCGATTGTGACCCTGCAACTTGACAAAATTCTGGCAGGCAAAAATTCTGGTAGGGCAAAATTCTGGCAGGTCAATGGTTCTGACAGGGCAAAATGCTGGCATGGCAAATGTTCTGGCAGGAAAACGTGGCAGGGCAAAATTCAGGCAGTGAAAAGTTCTGGCCGGGAAAAGTCTTTTTATTGCAGAGCGAAAGTTCTGGCAGAGATAAATTGTGGCAGTCAAAATTTCTGACAGGGCAAAATTGTGGCAGGGAAAAATTCTGACAGGAAATAGTTCTGGCATGCAAAAATTCTGAAAGGGCAAAAATTCTGGTAGGATAAAAGTTCTGGCAGTGATAAATTCTGTGGCTGTTTATCCACATTGCCATACAACTAACAGCATTTGTCTAACTGTCGCTTTATGAAGCGTGACTCAGTTACTTTAGTTGCTGAACTTTTTGCTTTCAAAAGGTTATAATTATGAAAGATAATTTGCAATGCTTCGCTTTATAAGTCACTGAGATTAGTCAATAAGATTTGCTTTGCAAGTGTCAAATGTTTTCTGTTTTATGGCTTCGCCCATCCGATCATCTGACTAGCCAACCCCAATATAGGATTTTGTCAATATCTTGTCTAATAATAGGAATTTATACAATTAATACATGCTAGAGATGCCGATACGCTTAACAAGGAGAGGAGTGACCTGACCTATACTGAAATGTCAAAACGGCTTATTTCTGCATGCGTTGCGCATAGCTATTCTCTGCGTCTTCAGGTTATGTATTAGATCAGCGGTTCTCAACCTTTTTTGTGCGGCGACCCCTTGGAAGCATTTCGAAAGTTGTTACGACCCCCAACATCAAAATTGATTGAGTAACCTCTGTCACTGTTTTTTTTTGTTTCCGTTGTTCATTTTTAGGCCTATGCATTTTCATTACACATTTCGAAAAACTGCTTTGTCAATTGTTTGAGGTTACCTGGCACTTGCGAGTCAGAGAGCTACCTATTCAATAGTTTGAAGTTCAAGTTTCATAAGTCTATTCAGCAAGAGATAGGGTTGTAGCCTAAGTGCTTCTCCCCATTTGCGAAATTTTTAGATTTTCACACTGCAATGGTATCATTTAAAGCTGTCATTCTAACGAAATTGCTCACCATTTGAATGCTGATATTTATTGTTTAAGGCTTCAAAAGTGCCCCTCGCATTATTTAAATTATTTTGAATTTCCACACCGCAACGGTAATTAACATTTTATGCTGCCATCTCAAAAACATTTCTCATGATTACATTGCGGAAAGACATGGTTGAGGACCTTAGTAAATAAATACTGTAAATTCCTCTCTCTCTCCGTTGTTTAGGCTAACGTTTATGAATTTCCACGTTGCAGTGATAGCAATTTAAACTGTCAGCTTGGCAAAATTGCTCAGTTTTCAATACTAATAGTCAGGGCTTAAGACTTCAAAGTGTCGCTTCCCAAATGTTTGCGATATTTTGGATTTGCATAATGTAACTTTATCATTTTAAGTTGTCATCTTAACTAAGTTTCTCATGATTTCAGTGCTCAGATAGGCGTACATGATTTCAGACTTCAATAAATGTTCCCGACATAATCAGGTAGCCTATTCTTTGAAATTTGTTTTCATTTGCAAACGGTAATAATGACATTTTAAGCTGGTATCCTAATAAAATTGCTTGTAATGGATAAGCAGTGGGTAACACAATAAATTTATAATGATATTTATTAAATAAAATTAATATAAAATATTGGAAGATATAAGAAGCTTGGTCTTCGCCACTAATTTCGATGGGACCATTCATTGTCACCCCAAGTATCCGCCTTTGTAATAATTCTCACTACATGCAGCTGACAGCATTGATTCTTTTCTTTGAGCAAACCGAATAGGCCCTAATGTTTAATTTTTTAGATGTATGGTAAAAGTGGAATTTATATTTCAAAACTAAAACAGAAAATATTAAATTCACTGCCGTAATCTAACGATTGACTCATATATTTAAAAAATTTCTGACAGACCCAGGCGACCCCTGGCAAATCGTCAGGCGACCCCCGCGGGGATCGCGACCCACAGGTTGAGAACCGCTGTATTAGATCTATTCGTGAATTGGCAACGTATGATTTTGATTGTGAAGCTTAAAATTAAAATGAGTAGAAAAAAATTATGTAGCACAACCAGTTAACATTGAATTTGACTATGAATACAATGTACATTATGTATATTGCTCAGTGCACAGAATATTCATGCGTAACTTAAATAAACCCATATTCCCCCCACCCACCCAGATGCCCAGTCGAGGGCCAATAAACCCAGATCTAGTGGGAAAACCAGCTGTGGCATCTATAATTAGCACGGTACAAATTTTTATTGTAGGCCTAATGCATGCAAGCCTTATACATGTAAGAACGCGCTATCGAGCACGCGACTTGCCCTCCGCCCTGGTTACTTGTGTGACTGCTCTGGCTATGCCCTGGCTACAAAAAGTCTCTGGCGCCGCCACTGTGCGGCTGTGTGGTCTGCGATCCTGAACTATTACTTCAGTACTACTGTCTTATAAGTGCCAGTTAATACTCACATCAAGTGAGTATTAACCAGCCGTTCAATACTCCACACTGCACTGCGGTACCACACATCGGAGTGGTAGTTGATACAGCTACGTTTTATGTTGATTGTAGGTACACCATGCGAAGGTGTCCCGTGTTCGTCGGGAAAACGTTGTGGCGTTGATGAGAACAATGAAGCTGCGTGTGTCTGTGATGCAAGCTGCTACGAAGATAACTATCGAGTCTGTGGGAGCGACAACAGAACCTACTCCAGCTATTGTTCGCTCACTAAACAGGCATGCCAAGCCAGCAACAACGTCACGATCAGTTACTACGGCCAGTGTTCAAATGAAGGCAAGGGATTGCTGTTGGTCATAACATAGGCGCTATACAAATGTTCTACGATACATACCATAGGAGCATAAGAGACAAGCACATATACGGTAACTCAGAGTTGCTACCGTAGCCTACTCTAAGGCTAAAAGTAAGGCGGTAGAGCCGGGGTGAAAACAACATTTTCCATGAATTACATAGGTTGAAAATTTAGCGTCGTTGACTCGTTGGATTGACGTAGCAGAAAAATAGCCGTGGCAGTCAACGTGTTAGAGGGAATGCGCCAGCTAAGTCACGTCAGAGGTGTTGTCCAATGCTCGATCGCCATTGATGATGCAAACCAGTTACCAAGGAGACAAGAGGCAGAAAAGCAGCTGCCGATGCTAAGCAGGAGATGGGAAGACGGATGATCGGAGAAAGTATTGTAT
The DNA here is from genome assembly GCA_949752735.1 of Lumbricus terrestris. NCBI lineage: Eukaryota > Metazoa > Annelida > Clitellata > Crassiclitellata > Lumbricidae > Lumbricus > Lumbricus terrestris. Next base: position 281,539 of record OX457048.1, on the reverse strand, counting down.
AGGGTTACCGTTTGCTTTCCATTAGAAGCCGGGATATTATTTTTAAAATAGCAATTGCAATTCTTTTAACTTTACAACAGTACTAGAGGTCTGCAAGTGTCTAGCCCAATAAAATTCACTCTTAAGAGTTGAAAATCATAACGGACAAATCCAAATGACAAAGTCAAGAGTTAGAGAATGAATAAAGCAAATGTTCAATAAGGCATAATAGAAGAGAATTCTCTTGCTTCCAACTGGACCGATGTGTAGCTCACGAAAACAGGTGCAAACTGTGTACTGGTATAATGGTAGGCTATAATTGTTAAATAATAACCTAAAACCTAATGTGTCAATCGCACGCGACAGAAACATTATTGCACCGAAATTGCAACTTAGCTTATAGGAGTCCGAATTGTTTTTCGAATTTCAGATAATTATGTCTTATAGATTCTGTCTTTAAATTGTGGAGATGGACTGTTAGAGTTGTCTGACTCCATAAGACTTGAAACTGTTAGAGTTATGCACTGCTAAAGTTACAGTACATCGGGAGACCGAAACAGTAGGCTATTTTATTGTTCGATCAGCAGGCGTCAGGAGTTGAAGCAGTAATTTATGCATAATAATAGCGTCAATTCACTACATTGTAGTCCAACAACCTTTAATATTCCATTTAAATTGACAACTTCACTTTCGAATGCGACTCATTTTTGGGCTACAAACTATAATTGGTTTTATCACTAACAAGAACTGACGGATCCAAACTCTGAACCGGGACAATTTTGCCATTTCTCTGAGCCGGGACAATTTTGCCATTTCTCCAACGTCGTTGGGACACCAAGACACGCCACAAAGAACGGGACATATCACGGAAAGCCTGGAAGTATGGTCAGTGGTCACCCTAGCATAGCAACACTTCATGGATGGGTAAAGCCTCAAGTTTGAATGGAAGTGATGGAACCGGAAGATGGGTGATGTTATTTGTCTGGAACAGCCGGTAGTTTTCTGAAATTTGTCCCAGGATTGAGGTGCAGTGTGGTGTATTGAACGGCTGGAGAACTTGATGTGAGTATTAACTGAGAAACTGAAGAGTGAGGTAGCCGATGTATGGTCAACAGATATGAGCCGTTGGATGGTGAAAATTGTTGAGTACAAAATTTACAGTTTCTAATAGACCTACATGTTGCTTACATTGTGTATAGGGCCTAGCGTATAAGCCCTAATAGCTAAACGTTTATTGGAATTGGTCTTTGAAGACATTGGCATTTGACCGTATAGCAGAGGAACCTCTTTTTTTACTCTGACCCATTTATCTTTTGCAACAATGTCAATGTAAGAAAGTGGCTGAATGCATCTGTTCTGCTGCTTATCCTGCTAGGTTCCATATGCAACGGATTTACCTGTCCGCCTAACAGACTGTGTGCTGTCGCTGACAAACGTGCGATCTGCGTCTGCAATGATAATTGTCCCACCTACAGCTACCCAGTTTGTGGCAGCGACAACCAGTCATACATCAATGACTGTTACTTACGAAATCATGCATGCTTGACCAACAAGAACATCACGATCGCATCCTATGGCGACTGCAAACAAACAAGTCGGTTTTTATGAGTTTTTTTAATATTAATAACAATTAGTTCTTTGATAAGTAAAAAAATTTAATAAGTAAAAAATTATTTCACTAAATAGAGTTACATAATTTATATGAAACAAACAATTATGTGTTTGCGTACATGGTTATAGAAGTAGGTTGACGAAAGGAACATAAGAAAAAGTGGAACAATGCGAAATGGAATTGATAATAGAACGCTAAATCGATGCTTCATCAAGAACTGTCTTGATTTGTAATGCAATTCTAACTTAAGCATTTTCAGCAAAAAGCAGTATGTATGTATATTCGTTTAATAAGAAAAACAGGTTGGCAAACCGCAACCTGGTACATTGAGATAGACAAAAATTACATTGAAATAAAAAATATTAATATTATAGGGAGTAATCAGTTATTGGAATTAAATTGAGTCAATAGTTAGACTATGCGTTAATAATGTGTTTGAAAAGGACTCTAGAAACAAAGTTTCGGTCATCTTTGCTCGGAAGTTCAAAATTGTGCATACGAGCCCTGAGACCTGGACGACGGTTGTTCTTTGGTGGGAAAAGAGTTCGAAGGACATGGAAGTCGTTCCTGGCCGCCACTGCATGCAGCAGTCGGTCCTCAGCCAAACCGACTCGCGTTGCAACTGTTAATCAGAATAGCAAAACGTTAAAAATAATAGCGTAACTTGCAATTTTGGACCTAACTTTGCTCACAAAATTTGACACATAACCTACAGAAAAAATAGCATAGACGTCTTTTAGATTTTGTGCATAATATCCCAAGTGATTTCCTACACTGAAACATATTTCGTTTTCGATTTCTTATAGTGACTGCTTGCGATGGATTTCCGTGTTCAAAAGGAACGCAATGCGCAATAAACGAAGACAAAAAACCAGTCTGTGTTTGCTTTGATACGTGTCCCTACGAGACTGACGTAGTATGTGGCAGCGATGGTCGCACATACGGCAGTGAGTGCGAACTCTACAGAGAAACATGCAATTCGGGCTCAAACATCAAAATAGCATACAAAGGCTTCTGTCTCGAAGGTAAGTTGCATTTTGGAGCATTTAGAGCAACGTTATTTTTTATCATTAAAATGCAAACATCGGGTTTAAAAAAATTGCGATGATTTAGAAAACAGAAACGGCAGGAGATTGGATGGCATTTAAATCCTTTTGGGCAAATTTCATTCAGGTGTAAACTATGAACCTGCTTTTCATATATTCTTGTCCTGTATAAGTTGACAATACATCGACAATAAATATTTGGGACTATTTGACCCGTCACCACAAACCAGTCGCAACGTAGACATTAATTTTTGGTTTTTGTTTTTGTTTTAGTACTATCGTGAAGATGGTTTATTTATCTTTCTATAACTGTTTGCATTTCTTTCTATATCTCACATATTACCAAAGTTACACCATTTCAATCAGACGGCATACATAGACTGTTACTTGAGAAAACTGCGTGGCTGCGTTGGCTCTATTAGGCCTACTATTTCCATTCTGCTTAGAAGCAGCTATTTCCGCTGGACCGATTTTTAAAAAAATTGGCAGCCATGTAGCTACACCGAATTGGCAAAATATCATCTTTTTCGAAGATGAAGTTTATTAAGCTATAAACGATAAAAATAAACAATCCCCCTCTGCTTTATTGACCTGACGTTTAGTAAACTAGGTCAGGCAAGTGCGCAAGCGCAAACCTGCCTGGTCAAGCCTTCAACCAATTGCGGCGCAAGATGCTATCACGGTGCGCGGACGATTGATCACCGGACGGTTGATCACCGGACGGTTGATCACCGGACGATTGATCACTGCGGACGTTTGATCATCGACCGATTGATCACCGGACGATTGATCACCGGACGATTGATCACCGGACGATTGATCACCGGACGGTTGATCACCGGACGGTTGATCACCGGACGGTTGATCACCGGACGATTGATCACTGCGGACGTTTGATCATCGACCGATTGATCACCGAACGATTGATCACCGGACGATTGATCACCGGTCTAGTGGTCATTGGAATCTATTAACTCAGGGCAAAAGATAAATGTCGTAATTACCGCTAAACATTTGTAAACATTTGTATGACTCAATCTACCACATAATGCATTTAATTTGTAATGAAATTATAAGAAGTGAAATGTGAAAATATAATGAAACGGCAAGCGTAATTAAACTGGTAACTAATCAGATAAACAGACGCGTGCTTATTCTGATGTGCTATTTGCTGTGTGTGTATTTACGAATTAACAGAAGCCGACGATGTTTATCTTTACTAGCGGTAATTACGACATTTTTCTTTCATCCTCAGTTAATAAATTGTAGTGACCACTAGACCGATGATCAATCGTCCGGTGATCAATCGTCCGGTGATCAATCGGTCGATGATCAAACGTCCGCAGTGATCAATCGTCCTAGAATCGCTATCACATGCTCATTATTACTAACCATGCGGCCATAAATTCAAAATTTGTCTTTTTGTAGTCGACCTCCATCGGGAAGATCTCTGCGCGTATTAAAAACAAGAAGGTCATATTTTAATTAATAGACCAGAATCGAGACAAGACACGCTGTTCGATTCGATCTGTAACGACATTAACTGTGGCAGCGAATTTTAACTGAGCTCCGAATTTTCGTCTCGAAGCAGATTTAAGGCTCTTGGAAAAAATTGATTGTTACACATTTATGTCGGTCTAAATTTAAATGTAATACGTATCTCTATTAAATATGAAAATTACTTTCTTGTTTTTGCATTAATGTTAATTACGATTGGTTTGAGGTTTCTCGCTGTTTTGGTCAATTTCCACCTAATAGCAATTACGAAAAACGACTGATTTCGTGGTGACGGTCACAATTTCCAAGCAATTTCTTTATCGAGAAATATGACGTGATACAACCATTTGCAAATTTAGAGCATAAGCGCTATGATTAAACCAATGTCATCCACATACACTCTGCTCAATGCTTGTTGTGTATACATCTTCCTACTCGATTGTTGCAGGATCTGTTTGCTCTGGTTATCAACAATGCCCAAAGAACAGACAATGCAACGTCAATCAAAATAACGAACCAGTTTGCGTCTGTACTCAGTCCTGTCCTTCTGAATTCGCTCCAGTCTGTGGAAGCGACGGAAACACCTACCAAAACTTATGTTCGCTGGAGAGACAGGCCTGCATCTTGAGAAGCAACCTCACAGTGGTGCGGACCGGACAATGCAGCTACGGTAAGACGTTGTATGATGAATGCTATGTGGGCAAATAATTTGTTGCTAATTCAAAGGACTGGATGTCCAACTGTTGAAGATAATTCTGGGATCTTCACAAATACGACACAATATAATAATAATAATAATTATAATTAGTATTATTAGTGTTGTATAACCCTCCACAAATAGTTATTTAGCCTTTCTCCATCAACTGCATTGGCTTACTGTCGAGTTTAGGACAACATTTAAATTGTCCTGTTTCACCTACAAATCCTGCGCCACCAGCACACCTTCTTACTTTCAGTCACTGCTAACTCTTTACATTTTCCCCGTTGCTTGTGATAATCGGGTAGGGATGTTTTAGCTTTGTTTCGCTGCAGAACTGTTATGGGCTCGCGTGCATTCCATGCCTCTGCTTCCAGGGAATGGAATTGACTTCCGCTCTCGCTTTGCAGCTAAAATTTACTACATAGCCTACCTTCAGCCACGCTCAAAACTTACCTTTTCTCTTTATCGTTTAAGGACTATTGATGTATAACTCCATATTCCTCTTGCGACTGACTACCCCGCCTCAGGTTCACACATTCAGAGTGACCTAAGCGCGCAAGAATTCTAGCCTATAATAATCATGATTCAACGAATTCTCGCAATGTCATCCTTCTTCCCCAAAGAACAGCGTGTTCTGTATATTTTCAGGAGAGTATTGCTACGGAGTCGTGTGTCCCTATCCAAAGTATTGCGTTGTTGACGCGCAGAATCAGACATCTTGTGTGTGCAACAGCAACAACTGCGGCAATTACTACGATCCCTTCTGTGGCCCTGATAACAAGACCTACGACAACTACTGTCAGATAAGCGCCGCATTCTGTGAGGCAAACATAACCTTGACGACTTACAACTACGGTGTTTGCTCAGAAGGTGAGACTCTAGGAATGTGTTTCAGGCAGGATGTAACTTATATGGCGCTTATTTCATTTGGCTTTTAACGACGTTGCAATTCTGAGATGAATATGGTACGAGACTGGTATCAACTAATCAAAATTAATCGGACCAAGTCTGAAATCCTTGGCATTTGATGTAGTGGGTTCCTCCATTTGGAATGTCCTCCCTGCTCTTCCACGGCATATATAAGGCCATGACAGGGCTTCCCCCAACATTACCTGGCCTATGTCATGGTGTTTCTTTTTCCTTAGGCCACCGTGCTAAAAGCGCCTATGAATCGTCTGGGTGTATAATACTGTGAGAGGCGCTTATAATTGTTTTAGAGACGATGCTATGCAATCCTGGGACCGTTCCGCATACGTAAATACTTTTTCAGCGTAAACACATTATTATATTTGAATAATAAATTGCATCTCACTGTTGAACTAGAGTTTATTTCCTGTTGTTATAGGACCTAATTGTCAGGGAACCTATTGTCCTTACGGAAGTCACTGTGACTCATTGCATCAGTCAGAGCCAAAGTGTGTCTGTAACACATACTGTCCAAAGACGAACACTCCAATCTGCGGCAGCAACAACAAGACTTATGACGGTTACTGTGAACTCCAGAGGGACGCTTGTCTTACCAATTCCTCCATTTGGAGTAATTACAACGGAAGATGTGAAGATGGTAATCCAATCTACTCTTAAACTCAATGCATTGCAACACTAGATTATCAGTGTTATGTTAAAGAAAATTTCTTCGAATATTCCGTGTAAAGATATAATAGGAGTTTTATAAGACAACGTCGGTTGAATGCTTTAATAGTCAACTAGAGATTCATTTTTTTCCCAAATAGCTAGCATCGAACCGTCTTCACTTAAAAGTTAATACAAAGAAGAAAAAACAAAGAAGTGACTGCCGGGTGCACCATGCTAGTACCATTGTGTAAAATAGCATGTCGTTTCTTTGTATGGTGAGAGTGTTGACTGGTTGATCGACCGAAGGAACAAGGACCATCGCCCGTCAGGTGGTTCGATGGAAAGAAGGAAGAAGGAATTGAATTTCATGGCAATGGGATGGAATGGAAGGGCGCGGGTGGGATAAGAGGGCGAATGGTCAGGCGGAGGTGGAGGGAAACAGAGAACGGGAGATGACCAGGGAGGTTTGCAGAGTAGCATAACGGTGAAGCAGGTAGTTCGGGTAGCCAATGACATGACTTTTCTCAAGCAGGTTAATCTTGCATCACTGACGTGCTAAGAAAATCTAAATATACCCCGAAGATACCAGCTAATGGTAGACTACTGTAGCAGTCATCTTATTCATCCAAAAATATTAGAAATCTAGATCAGTTGCTTTGTAATCTGCGATGACTGTTTCCGTTTTTCTTGAAGGTCCAGGATGTAGCAACACCTATTGTCCCTACGGTCAAACTTGCGCAGTGGATGGGCGCAACCAACCATCGTGCGTATGTTCTCAATACTGCTACGCAGGAGCAAGTGAAGTGTGTGGCTCCGATGGCAAAACTTACAGCAGTGAATGCTTCCTTGCCACGGCTGCTTGCATGACCGGCAAAAGCGTCTACGTGCAGCGGTATGGACCATGCAAAGAAGGTGAATTTCTCCGACAATTTTCATATAAATCCATCTGATATTTTAAAAAGTTGTACCATTTCGAGGGACATCTGGACCATGCTCTTTCGCCCATCAGTCTAAAGCCGTCTTATAATAATTGTTAGAGAGAAACGTTACTGCTCCATGCTAGAATTATTTTTGGCGACATCTACTGTCTCCTCCTCTTGGAACCATACTCAGACCTCCTTCGGACCACTCTTTAGACAACCAACATGACTCGACGTTTGCAACACGCGTGAATAAGCAGGTGCCCTTCGCTTCACTTTTGAGTTTAGCTTTATAAGTCTCGCTTTAAAATCGTGGAGACTACGAATACAAATTTAGTTCTAAAGATTTCGGTCTTTGTCTTTTGCAGATAGTCCGTGCCAAGGAGTCGTTTGCTCGTCGGACAGAGTTTGTGATGTTGGTCGAAATGGAAAACCTGTTTGTGTCTGTAACTCTCAATGCGAAAGCTATGGATCTCCCGTCTGTGGCAGCGACAATAAAACATACGCCAACTATTGTCTGCTTCGGAAGAAGGCTTGCACCAGCAGCTCAAGCATCCGTTGGCTCAACTATGGCAGATGTGTAGAAGGTGAGTAGAATGCGATGAGCAGCATGCGATTTATTGGTAATAAAGCCACAGCCTCCAACAAGTAGACAGCGTAGTTATTAACAGTACTAACAGGAGAATATGCCATAGCATGAAATTGCTACCCCTAATATCTAATCCTGCATATATTATTGCATTTTTTTCATGGTAAAACAAAATATAGCAAGCTCATTGTGCACATTTTGAGCACCTTTCTTAGCTGCTTTTCCAAAATGAGCGATGATATCTTTATGCTAAAATATTTTATTTTTATAGCCTCTGCTTGCGACAAGCTCTCCTGTTCACGAGACAAAAGATGCGCCATCGATGAGCAGGGTGAAGCAACTTGTGTCTGCATTGATGAATGTCTGTACAATCCATACCCTGTCTGTGGCAGCGATGGTTTCACTTACAACAACGAATGCGAGCTGCAGAAGCAGGCTTGTACGACGAACACTAATGTGACGATGACCCACAGAGGAAAATGCGATCAAGGTAAGTCATCAATCCTTCATACTTTCCACGGTTGGCTGCATACCAGCAAGAAGCGGATTTAGTGGCGGGGTCAGACATTTTTGCAGCCAGAAGGGCATAGCCAGGTCAGCCATACAGGTAACCAGCGCAGAGGGTAATCTATGGCGAGCGGAGGACCGGTAACACAAGCTAATTATGGTCATCATGACTCCCTCCTAATTGAAATCTCTCGCAAACGCATCCGCCATTTAGTGTTTTATCCACTATTATGATTGAATAGTCAGAGGTCAAATGGGTGAGGTCACTTAAGCTGACGCTTCTTTCTGACAAGCTAATTTTAACATGCTATTGAAGTGACTTGTCATGTGAGTGAAGCATTACAGATCCTCTTTCAGTTTTATTCACAACAGTTTTCAAATGGAAAAGTTCAGCAAAATTACGGAGTCACACAGATAGTTAGACATACTATTGCTCACTCAAAATGTTCAAGTAACTCATGTCATTTGAAATACAATAAGGCAACATTTAGGTCTTTTATGCTGTCAGATGTATGCGGCAATGCAGGTCCGACGCCTGGACGTCACCCGACTCTTCCCTCGCGTTAAAATAATAGAGCTCATGTGTAACCTGATTCTAACCCTCACCTTGAACTTTTCCCCAGTGCTTGGATTACCCTAACCACTATCTTCCTCGCTAGGAATACCCTTACCCTCATCCTCATCGTCCCTCCTTTTAGAATGACCATCCTTCCTTACAAAGGGTTAAACTGTTCAGTGTCTCATTCTTCAAACGCATTTATTTTCTGCGGGAGTTTTCGTGCCGAGGTCGTCTCTGTATAGTAACAGTGTTATTCTGAGATATCATCATCATCATCTTGACCATCCTCATTACTGCGGAACGGAGACCAGAGCCAACGACGTCAGCTTCCTCCATTCCTCTCTGTCCCTTGCTCTCCTTGCGCAATGCGCCATCGAAACCCCACCCACTCTTCAAAATTGTCCATCTGAGATAGGCGTAATATAAATCTATGGCCTAATTCGGTTACGACACAGCTACAAATCTCTCCACAATTTTCTCCAAATTTCATGATCGGGTCCCAGAAAACAATCTATCAACGAGAAATGTATTTTTCAAGTGTTTCTTCACTTGTTTGTATTGAGCAAATGACTGAGATATCTGACTGAGCAAGTGTAACTGGAATAGCGCTGGCCTTTAAGGTCTACATGTATTTAGTTCCTATATGATCAACAATGATAATTAATGTTGGCGAATACGACGATGAAGGAGCATTGGGGTTTCGAGTGACGTCGTTCTTTTCAATTATTACATTATCGACTAAGTACAGTGCGTTGTGTTATGACAGGGACTCAGAGTGCGGTAGGCAATAATTTAAAAAAATATGCCTCCGAACGTATTCTGGCAGGGCAAAAATTCTGGCAGGGAAACGACCTGGACAAAGGCTTTTCACCAGGATTATTTGCCCTGCCATGTCCTGGCGTAGAGCCGCCCCAGAGCTGCGGAATCTGCCAACCATTTGGTTATCTCGTGGTTGCACATTCTTGTGTCACCCACAATCGGAGATACAGTGAAATTGATTTAATAATTATCATAGCGCATTTATTAAGTTTAGAGTTGTCACATATCCATCAATAGGGCCTATATTGTAAGCAGTGATTAGTCTTGAATGTTTGTTTTCTTAGGTCTGACCTGCAGCGACATCACTTGTCCCACTGGTCGAGTTTGTGCCCTGAATGATAAGCAGCCGACTTGTGTCTGTAACACGGCGTGCTACTCCTACTATTACTACTATTCAGTCTGTGGAAGCGATGGAAAGACGTACGACAGCGAGTGTGCTCTGATGAGGGCGGCATGCACGACCAACACGAACATTAAAGTGGCCTCCTACAGTCCATGCACGATCGGTAATAACACTTTAGTCTAAAAGATATTAACAGGGATTGTGAAGGTTGTTATGACAATTTCTTGTTAGTGTTTCATCTGTTTATTTAATTTTACGGGAGATACTACAAATAGCGTCAATTCTAGATATGATCGGGGGACTTTGCTAGCAGCGTAATCTTATTAAGAACATACTATTCGCCATTGCTGAGGCAATTAGAAAGTAAACCGTCGCCCACAAAAACCCAGATACAGACTTCCAGCAAGTTCTCCTGAATACGCTGGTGCCTTGCGGTTAGCTTTTTAGTGATTTTTTCAAATGTTTATTTTTGTGCTTGCGTCCCCTATTAGTACAGTTGGCAAATGAAAGAAGTTGAGAGATTCTGAGGCAGATAGAGTTGAGAATGAGAAACGGCGACTACGGTGACATTTCAAACCTTTCAAACGCTCATACTTCATAGCAACCATGAATGCAGACGATTGCGAAAATCGCGCAATAGCCCGATTTAGAGTTAAATCCATAAATAAAACCGATAGCCTACTGTTTTATATGCACAGTAAGAGAATAACAAATATTCATAAACATTTATATTTATGAATCTGATCTGAAGAACATGAAATTTGGGTCTACTGATGTCTAAAATGAATCAGAGAGAAGCATGTATACCGGCATTATCACAGTTTAAAATTTGCACAGAACGGCTGATTAAATATTTTTACACTGCAACATTTCGATGAATGCCGCATTGCAGTGTTTGCATTGTAAGGGACCCCGCAGTCACGGACAAATGTTTGGAGGGGTGACGGTCTTTGTTGCTGCGGTTCTGTCAATGCCACACCCGTGGATATTGCTGAGATTTACATCAGAGCTGAATCAGAAACTACACTAACACATCTGCAAGGAGTTTACCGACCCAGTCTGATAGTTTAATCTGCAGTTGGTGCATTTAATTATTGTACAATTTTGCAGTTCTTAGTCTGATTGATGTGTTGTTGATTTTGTTGGTTCAGATACAAGTCCACCCAGTTACTTAACAACTCCACCCAGTGTCATAAGAGAGAGAAGAACAACGCCATTTTGATACCATGACATCTGCAGTGAGGTAATTGATCTGACGTCATCTCTTCACGAATGCCATCTGGAACTATTTCAATATAATATGTCACTGTATACTAATTATGTCTAATGATTCATGTTACGCCTTTACTATATGCATGTATCAATGGCCTCAACTGTTATCTACATTCATCGTACTGTCACTATTAACTCAGATGTCTGCTGTTCTGGATATTTACTTAACGCAATACCTCATCGTTAACGGAAATTACTTCAATGTAGGTCTATTGTGTAACCATACGAATGAATTTGAATAGTTTCAATAATATTATTCTCTGATTCGTGTCCGATGCACAAAGACACATGTGGCAAACTTGTGTCATTTCGTTCGTGGCTCTTACGTGAAGATGATTTTGTGAAGATATTTAGATTAATAATTGTTTTCTGTTTAATTCAGGAGGTATACACACAGCAAGTCGAAAGGCAGCTGAGTGTTGCTTCAATGTATCTCTGGAATCGGACATTGGCTTTTCCTCTTCGTCATTCTCGGAACAATCTTCTGGCAAAATAACTTCTCCTATTGGCTACGCGCATTATTTTATTTGTGGCGGTTTATACCTAATTGACAGCATTTATTTAGCTCACATTTAAAGTGAGCGAAATTAATTTATCGACATCACAATACTCGACAGCAACGCTTGAAATCGTAGTCTATAATTTGGCAGTTTCAGAATCGAGCTTCACGTGATTCAAGGACGCAAAATATGACTGATTCCACTGCTTAATGTTTGATAATTGTTCTATTTTGTCACAATGCATTTCTTTCTGGCTCTGGATGATTCTTGCTTGTAGTAGAGTGTGCAGTATCTTGTAGGAATCGCTAGAATTAAAATATTTTTATTCACATGTGTAGTCAATGGGTAATAAAAGCAATGTATTAAAATTGGTTTTGGATTTTATCGACATGAGTTTTGCAAAGTCATATCAATTGTCACCAAATCAACGATCACACCAATCAATTAATTATTCATTGGCTCGTTCTGTAATCTTGACTATGATAAACAATTCTATAGCAAAGAGTACCTTACGTATAGAATCTAGAATATGTCTTGCTCTGGTACACCGTCTGCCTGCTAAAAATAATGTCATTGGTTTATGACCTATCTTATAATATGATTTCCGTAAGGATCAATCCACTTAGTTCGTCTACTCTCGAATATCTACAAAGCTTTTGACTCGGTGAACCGTAACATTCTCTTACTCCGTCTTTCTATGTCCAATGGTCCTTCAGGTCACGCAAGCCCCTTGCTGGCTTTGCTCATTTCTTTGAAATCGCTCCCCTGTTTTGTCACTCTTTCGATAAGGTCCTGACAGACATTGCTTGAAGTCTTCTTCTATCAAAGTCGCCAACAAATCCCCCACTATGATAACCACACACACACACACACACACACACACACACACACACACACACACACACACACACACACACACACACACACACACACACACACACACACACACACACACACACACACACACACACACACACACACACACACACACACACACACACACACACACACACACACACACACACACACACACACACACACACACACACACACACACACACACACACACACACACACACACACACACACACACACACACACACACACACACACACACACACACACACACACACACACACACACACACACACACACACACACACACACACACACACACACACACACACACACACACACACACACACACACACACACACACGCTCTTTGTTCATACAGTTATTATTCGCTGAAAGGAATTGAATTAATGAGCGGTAGAGAGAGGTGGAGATATAAAGAGAGAGATACATGTACAGACAGGCAGGCAGGCAGAGACAGATAGAGAGATACAGACAGAGAGACAGAGACAGACACAGAGAGAACGAGAGAGAGGGAGGGAGGAAGGGAGGATCGCTTACTCAGACGCCACTGCTACGCTCATCCACTCCAGCATCACAGTCCGACTAGATTACTGCGTTCATTCCATACTACCGTGATACATTACAGCTGGGCGGTTGGAGTGTCTGCCTGGACCGGGGCATTTGTTGCGCTCTGCCGCACGCCATGACGGACTCATCCCATAATTTGGCCATATTATATCCGGCCATAACTGTATGTATGTCCGAATACTTCATATAGCGTTCCTTCAAGATATTTACACAGCAAGTTCACATCACTGAATCGGAGTTTCCCGTTGAGGCGCATGTGAAGGACTTGCTCATGGTCCCTATCCGGCGGCTTAGGTGGATTCGAACCCGCAACCTTCCAAAGCACCGAACATACTCCTATCCCATCGCGCCCCATAATTATGCTGGCTGTGCACCACTCGCTCAGCCTTCAGTAGCGGAACTCGTGATGAATCATCGCTTTGGTCTGTCAGTCCTGTTCTAGTCTCGCCCCGGCCTATTGTAGGCGACCTCTTTGAAAGCACTGCGTTGTCGCCGTCTTCGCTCTACTGAGCAGAGCGTACTCACTGTACTTTTTTGTAGCTGACAGGCAGCAATCTGTCGTCCCCTTTCGAAGCCCTTCCCTTTGGAACGGGCTCCTTTTGACGTTGCCCTTGTTCCCCATAGTCCACTGTGACTCATTTGCGCATCTCAACAATGTTAAATTAGTAAAAACACTGATAGTATGTGATGGGTGGAACGGAACGACAGTGGTGGGAAGGAGGGTGGTAGGAAGGAGAGAATGGAGGGAACGGTGGAGTAGAAGACAGAAAGGGCTGGGTGGAGCTGGGTTGGGCGAAACACGAAAACTTTCCGAGCATGGAGCTAGTGTAGAACGCTACGCATACAGCTGGAGGATATGGCTGAAGTTGATTAAATGAGTATGTTGTGGCATGGACGCTGAGTTCCTAGTTTTTAGCCTAAATACGAACATAAGTTAGGGAAGTTAGGGATCATTCACAGACAATAAGACAATTTATTTTCTTCATCTGGCACGATGTCCAATTGGTTAGCGGTGTCAGTCTCCAAGGCGGAGACTGTATATCAGCCGAGCTATTGTAAGCGAATGTCCTTACACACTGTAAGAGCAGTCACGCAATAGTGCTGCTCTGGGGTATGTTTGCGAATGCCCTTCAGAACCATGGAAGGATTGCAACAAAAGGATCTAGATCCTCTCCCCATTGACGAATACACGAAACGCCTTAGTCGTCTGTCCAATCCAACGTTCAAAGGCCTCAAAAACTTCTTTGTGTTTATACAATGCCATGGCAATATCTACTGCGGCTGTTGCGCGTCTATACAATAACCTGGTGACTCAACTAGCAGTGCTACCGTTTCTCACAATAAATAGGAGTAGCGTAAGAGCCACTTTCAAATTCAAATGATCACGACCGCAATAATAGACACGCAACATGTACGTATCGCATGACTAACGACGCAATATCGCAAGGCCGTGGCTGGGGGGGGGGGGTGTTTTGGGTGTTTGAACACCCCGACCCCGTAATGGAAAATGTGAAAAATAATAGAATGCATTAACGAGCACATGATGTAAAAACCATGAAATAAAACCATGAAAACACCCCCAAAATGGAAAATGTAAAAAACCGGAATTAATCAATTGGTGACATTTTTGAAGATTTCTCGGCCGGATGACTAAAAAAGGTCATCAGTTTTTCTGGAAGGGAAATTGGTGACCATTTCTTTGAAGATTTCTGGCGATGACTAAAAAAGGTCATCAGTATTTTGGGAATGGAAATTGGTGAACTTCCCCCCCCACACCCCACATCAAAACCTGGCTACGGCCTTTGCAAGATAAGAATAACCCCTCAACGGGATTTTCAAATTATTCCGTCATCCGCAGAGGTTCTTTTCATTTCATCTGGTCACCTGGTGCCGTTAGCTCTTGGAGCTCTGGCGACATTCGTGATGTATCCTCTCCAGTGTCTCCTCTTTTCATTTATGGGATTGCTATTCAGTCTTTGTGGCCGTTTTCACACAGACACGCATCAGTGAACCATCTTTTTTCATGTTCTCAAGCGTACTGAGGACAAGAACGTCGTACCATCTCGTACCAGTTGATTTCATCGCGATGACAATAACCAGTCGAGAGACGGCAAACAGACACCATCTTTGCTCTTTCTTGTATAATAATTTTATAAGCAATTTTCTCAAGGACCTGATTCATTCACTGGAAGCGATCGGATCCGAATCGGTCGCACAACAACCGACATGAAAATCGTCTACTACTACATCGCAGTTCTTGCCATCATTGCTCCCTGGCCAGGTATGTCTATACTAAGTCTTACTGGAAGAGGTAACAGGCATACAATAATTCCGCTTTGTGAAAGCTTGGGAAGGCGGCATAACCAGCTTCTATAGGTAGGACAAGCATGACAGTGCAATGGTAAGCAAAGTCAATGTAAATGAAGTCCATTATATAAATTAATCATCAATGCAACATATCATGCGACAAATAATTATAGCCTACGATTTACTCTTCACTTTAGTTGCTTCTGTTTCTGCGTTAACAGACATTTTGTGCAACTGTTTCACTTGTAGAAACGTCAGCGTACACAAAACGACCAACGCAATACATAGGTTTATACACAACTCAGTCAAGCTCCACATACAACCCAAAAGGTACGTCCATCTTTTTTCACCGTCGTCACCATCATGATCAGTTTCTGTCTATATCGTCATTGTTCAGTTTGTCCTTCTGTCTAACTAGGTTCCTGCAAAAGATTGAAATATTGCGCAATCAGATGCTCGTCGGCTTTATAGCTGAGTAGGCTATTAATTCATTCATTCATTCGAGTATTTGTATAGCGCCTCTTCAAGGAAACTACTCAGAGGCGCTCAAGAGGCGCTATTATAGACTACTGGCTATGGTAGTCCATCCCACTCCCACCCTGCTCCCCGCTCCCATCCCTCCACTCACCCCACCCAGCCCTCCGTACCCACACAACCTTTCCGCCCCTATTTCGCCCCACCCAATCTCGCCTATCCCTCCGCCCCATTCAGCCGACCCCGCTCCGCCTCGCCTCGTTCCCACCCCGCCTTCACTCTCTGTGGTATTTGGCGCTATTTAAGCTTTTCGCCCCAATCCAACACCACCCCGGCCCCATATCAGGCCCACCGTACTCTCCTCTGGCTCCCCACCTACGCCAATACCCCTCCAGGCCCGACCATAGTCCACACTCCACCCGACCACTTCCTCACCCCCGCCATGACCCCTCTGGGGTATCCGGCGCTACCATGTAAATTCGACGTTTCCACGTCTACCCCACTGTCCAACACCACCACTACCCCCGGTCTCAAGGCCGTATTTATGATGGGAGGGTGTTTTGGGTGTTTGAACACCTTCGAAATGAAGTAATCGAACAGTGAAATTATACAATTACTAACTCACGATGTAAGAAATGAATGGCAATCTTATTTTGAAATTATTATTTCTATGTGAAATTTTGCAATAGAGCAGATCACGACGATAATCTGATCATGACGATGATGTGGAAACTGCTGAAGTTTCGAATAATTATTTCAGTTGAGTAAACACCCCTCCCACGAAACAAATTTCTGGCTACGGCCTTGTCCGGTCTTACCTTACCATCCTCTTCTCCGCTCCCACCCGGCCCAACCATAATCCACACCTCGCCAGCAATCAGCCCCCATTCAGCTCTCACCCAGCTGTTATTTGCTACACCTACGTTTCATAATAATTATTGATTGTAGGTACACCATGCGAAGGTTTCCGGTGTACGTCACCCAAACGTTGTGGCTTGGATGAGAACAATGAAGCTGCGTGTGTCTGTGATGCAAACTGTAACGACGATAACTATCGAGTCTGTGGGAGCGACAACAAAACCTACTCCAGCTATTGTTCGATGACTATAAAGGCATGCCAAGCCAGCAGCAACGTCACGATCAGCTACTACGGCCAGTGTACACAAGACGGCAAGTATAGCTGCTGTTCTAACATAGGCGCTATGCAAATGCTCTACGACAATATAGGTGCATTGGGGGTAAAGGGAGTGGTGTAGTATTTCGTTAACTAGAAATTTCAATTAAGGCGTTGGCTGAGTCTCGTCAGAGGTGTTCTCCAAAGACCCATCGCGGCCATTGCCAATGGTAATGATGATGCGATTCAGTTGCCAAGGAGACAAGAGACAGAATAGCAGCTGCATGTCAGGTTTCATCGTGGATGAAGGGGAAGTTGAGCGGTAGGTGATCGTATCGGGTTAAGTATAGTAAGATTTCTGTGATGGGTCAGACTTCAATGTGAATGGAATCATGTGCAGTAGTAAGTAGAGCAATTATTGGGGTAGATGAGCATGAGCATGGGTGAGGCTATTCGTCAAGAGCAACCGATAATTTTCAGAATTAACAGGGAATTTCGTCCCAGGAATGAGGTGCAGTGTGGAACTCTTAGAGAAATCGATGTAATGGCTGGGGAAATCAAAAGTGCCGATTTGAGTTGTTGGATGGCGAAGTTTTTAGGGTAGGCTATTTGGATACAAAGTACTTCTTTTCTAACAAATTTACAATTCATAATACTTGTTCTCTATAGCATTATATATATAAACGGCCTAGACAGTTTGCTAAACGTTTATAGAATTGTTCGTTGTAATGGAACGGAACCTCTTTCTCTTCGTTGACCGATTTATCTTTGTAACAATGTCAAAGTAGCTAGTTTATATTTCCTAATTCTCAGCTCTGTGTTGGTTAGTTAAGCCTTAGTTAAACTCTAGTTAAGACTTTAACCTGTATCCATATGTTATTCCGACTGTATAAATATTATTTACTATACTAACGTATATTCTTTCCCTACCTAATCATACTCCCACCATCTTGCTTATACTAATCGTGGTATATAGGCCGCTATTAAGCGGGACTTGTCCATTCTGGAGTGCCTATTGCACCCTAATATGTAACTAAAGTCTATACCGAATGTGTTACTACGTTAACAGTACTATCAATTGTGTTACATTAGTTTCTGTATAATTACGTTTTTTATTGTGGGAACAATAAATGATTTGATATGATTTTGTAACAAATAGATGAGTTGACCTGTTCTTCTGCTTTTCCTTCGACCTGTTAGGTTCCATATGCAACGGAATTACCTGTCCGCCAAACAAAGTGTGTGCTGTCGCTGGCAATCATGCGATATGTGTATGCAACCAGGTTTGTCCCACCTACAGCTACCCAGTTTGTGGAAGCGACAACCAGACATACATCAATGACTGTGACTTACGAAGGCAGTCTTGCTTGACCAATAAGAACATCGCGATCAACTATTATTCCGACTGCAAGCAAGGTGCCTACATGTAACAAACCATCTGAATTTTTACGAGTGTTTTCTATGTAGTCACGACAACTGGTCTACAGACAACTCGCCTAACGACAACTGGTCTACAGACAACTGGTCCAGCGCTTGAGAAATGGAAGCTGAATGAAAGCTTTTACAGGTGAAATGGAAGTTGGATTGATGAAAAAACGCAAGAGAAAAGGAATTTGGATGAAAGTTCTTTTACAGGTGAAATAGAAGCTGGATTTCCAAAAATAACGCATGAGAAATAAAAGTTGGATGAAGGTATTTCTGGATCTGAAATAGAAGCCGGATTGATGAAAAACGCTTAAGTAATGGAAGCTGGATGAGGGTATCTTTATATCTGAAATAGAATCTGGATTGACGAAAATAACGAGCGAGAAAAAGAAGGTATTTTACAAATGAACTGGAAGCTGGATGCATGTTGAAATACATGAATAAAAATCATCAATCCAGCTTTCATTTAAGCTAGAAAACCATTTAACTTTTTTCATAAATCCAGCTTCTATTTCATCGATACGATTCGTCTGTAGACCAGTTGCCGTTAGACGAATGTCAGGGGACCACTTGTCGTTAGACGAGTTGTCTGTAGCGTAAGCTTTTGTGTGAACATTTCTTTGAGGTAGCCAATACAGTATACAGAGGGTTGTACTCCCATGAGCAAAACGCCGCCGTTGTTATCAGTTGCCCATGGTCTATATTTTGATTCCGTTTATTTAAATCATAAATGGGAATACAATATTCCTATTCAAACTTGTCTTAGAGATCGACTGGTCAATTATTTTTCAGAAGTATTACACCTCATTCAGCGTGGGTCATGTCTATGATGAAATGTCTGATCGTCGCGATATGGACGTCGTGTTTGTTTGCTCTTCATATTTGCACATTCATTCATATCCTTCACTAGCAGTTACCTGTAATTTCATCACAATTTGGAAACTAGTAGCTCGATTTTCAAGCCGTTTTATGTATTTTATACAGGATATAGCCATAAGGAGACCAGACAAATTTCAGATGAATCAAATAATGGTTACTAAGGACTTTCATGACACAAATGTCCCAAAACTTTGAATTCGATTTTCTCAATTGTAATAATTTAGCAAATTGCAGATTCAAAAGCATATAACTTCAGTTAGAAAAAAGATATCTTTATTCTGTAAAAAGTATTTTGAAGCAGATTAACTGTAGACTATGGGCGAATAAAAAAGTCAAAATCGTCAAATGACGGATTTCGAGCACTCCCGTCACATTTATTGGAATATAACAATGATTTGTTTGCACTGCATACGGTATCTAAGTAGAACCAGAATCCCGTCGATTATAAAATATGGAGAGGCATGCAGGAAATGGTGTACAAAACAAAGGTCCGTGATGTTGAAGATCTTCATAAGCGAATCGTGCAAGCTTGTAACGATCTTGACCAGCGAATTATTGACTCGGCGGTGCGTGTATGGCGCAAGCGACTTCGCGCGTGCGTAGAAGCTAAAGGCGGACAGTTTGAGTACAAACTGAAAATCTGTTTACATTGCCTGCTATTTAGCTATAATTTTTCTGAATTTAATTGACATTGTTTGAATATTGTTAAAATTATAACAATTTTTCTATGGGCTTTATTTTTATGCCTCACGGTGTAGATCCTATACGTCATTGCATTAGATTTGTTTGGTTCAGGAAAAAATAAAATGAACTAAAAAATAAATTAAAATTTATGCATAAAATCTTTCGTGATTTCCTTCCCTGATAATTATTTCGTTTTCCTTTCTTTTTAGGGACGGCGTGCGATGGATTTTCTTGTTCAAATGGAACGCAGTGCGCTATTGACGAACGCAAAAATCCAGTCTGTGTTTGTATTGATACGTGTCCCACCACGATTGAGTTAGTCTGCGGCACTGATGGTCGAACATACGGCAGTGAATGCGAGCTCTATAGGGAAGCATGCACTTCGGTGACTAACATTCGAATAGCTTATAAAGGCTTCTGCCTCGAAGGTAAGTTGGTTTTGGAATCTTCAGAGCAACTTCATTTTCGTTTAATTAAATTTAAACATCAGGATTCACGAAACTAAGAGGAATTAGGAAGCAGACACGGCAGGAGATTGAATGACATTTTAATCCTTTTGGACAAATTTCATCCAGGTGTAGAAGATGAGCTTCCATTTCAGAATTATGATCTCAACCTGAATACATTCAGATGCGTCTCAGTTTTCAGCTTTGGAAATCCTTCGTTTCGAAGATTAAGCTTATGAAGCCAAAAACGAAGAAAACAATTCATCCCTTCTGATTAATTTTTAGGCACCATTGACGGGTTTAGTAAACTAGGTCAATCCGACCCTGTTGAACCTTCAGTCAATCACGGCGCAAGATTGTGTCACGTGGTCATTGTTGCTAACCATTGTGCCAAATTCTAAATTTGCTTATTGTAAGTCGACCTCCTTCGGATTAATCTCTGAGCGTGTTAAATACAGGCAGGTCATTTTTTTATTAATATGCTTAGAATAGAAACGATGTTCAACGCTATTATATATTGCAACAGAGGTAGCGAAATTTGACTGAAATTAAGACTTTCCATCTCAAGGCATATTTAGGGCTCATAGTAAGAATTAATTTATATTCATTTAGATGCGTCAAAATTTAATGTTGCACGCTATAATCTATTAAATACATATTTCTACTTGTTGTTTATCAATGTTAATTAGGCCTACCACCGGTTTGAGGTTCCCCATCGTTTTTGATCATTTTCTGTTTTTTTTCCTTGTAACATCGGGGCAAGCGACTGATTTCTTGACGGTGAGTCACAATTTTCAAGCAACTTCTTTAGCAAGAAATATGTTGAGATACAACCATTTGCAAATCTATGGTGTACAATCTGTTGAATGCTTGTTGTGTGCACATCTGCCTACTCGACTGTCGCAGGATCTGTTTGCTCTGGTTATCGTCAATGCTCAAAGAACAAGCAATGCAACGTCAATCAAAATAACGAACCAGTTTGCGTCTGTAGTCAGTCCTGTCCCTCTGACACTGATCTGGTTTGTGGTAGCGATGGAGTCACCTACTCCAACTTATGTTATCTGGAAAGACAGGCATGCACCACGGGAACCAACCTCACGATGGTGCGGAAAGGTCAATGCATTTACGGTAAGACGATGAATGTTATTTGGGCAAATTATGATTAGCTGCTAATTTGAGGAATGGATGTGAAGCTGTTGAAAGAAGTAGGCCTACTGGCGGTTGACGAATGAGATAACATAATGTTAATTATTACTATATGTGGACGTGGATAGAAGCATGGATGAACAAGGAACTACGGATGTGCATTTGAATGGACAAGTTTTGCAAGATCTCAGCAGTTCAGGGCAATGACATTTGTAAAAATTATATAACAATGTGCCTCATAATATTCGTTCGTCTACGATTTGCCCATTTCAAAATATCTATAATTATGTGCATATACATCACACGCTCTGATCGGTGTCACTTAATTTTCTCTTCCTTTTTGTACAGTAGCTAAGCTGTCGTATCGTCATATTCTCCTCCCATCATTCTCCACTTCCTCCTGCTCCTCCTCCTGCTCCTCCTGCTCCGGTTCTTATCCCTCCCCTCCTCCTCCTCCTCCTCCTGCTTCTGCTCCTGTTTGATAATAATAATAATAATAATAATAATAATAATAATAATAATAATAACTCTAGGACCTTTCCAGACTTTTGATTTTATATTAGGCGTTAGTGAAGTCCCTGAGGGATCCTGTATACCTCGGGGCCAAAAAAATTTAAAAACAAAAACAAAAAAACCTAATAATAACAACCTGGTCGCTTTCAAAGGCACTTTTGCCTCACACCCTGAAGACGAGGCCTGACACACCAGACATTTTCTTCAATTAATAATAGTCCATAAGTCCCTGGGGGAATGAAGTACCTCAGGGCAAAAAATAATAATAATAATAATAATAATAATAATAATACTAATAATAATAATAACAATAATAAAAGTTAAGAAATAATAATAGTTTTAATATTAATATTAATATTAATAATATTGATAATAATAATAAATAGCAATAATAATAATTTCGCTGTTCTAGTAAGGTGAAGCGGTTCTATATATTTTCAGGAGAGTATTGCTACGGAGTCGTGTGTCCTTCACCCAAGTATTGCGTCGTTGATGCACAGAATCAGACATCTTGTTCATGCAACAGCGGTAGTTGCGGAAATTACTACGATCCCTTCTGTGGCCCTGATAACAAGACCTACGACAACTACTGTGAGATGAGCGCCGCATTCTGTGAGGCAAACAAGAACCTGACGACTTACAACTACGGTGTCTGCCAAGAAGGTCAGACTCTAGAAATGTTTTTAGAGCAAAAGTAACATATTTTGACGTTTCGTTCTGTTGGCTTTTAACGACGGCTGTAGGGTCTATTGCTGCGAGAACACCTAACTATTATTACGAGAATGGTGTTAATTTCCATCATCCAGAACGAATCGGATCGAGGCTGATATTATCCATTGCATTGCATGTAGTAGGTTCCTGGAATGTCACCCCTGTTCTTCCACGGGCTAAGATCAGTTTTAATGCATATATTTGAATATTTATGTAGCGCCTTTGCAAAGGTCTCAATGGAACTGACAACTTTAGTGCCTAGTCTTCTGCTTAATGAGAGTTGATTTCCTGTTGTTCTATAGGACCTAATTGTCAGGGAACCTATTGTCCTTACGGAAGTCACTGTGACTCCTTGCATCAGACAGAACCAAAGTGTGTCTGTAACACATACTGTCCAAAGACGAACACTCCAGTCTGCGGCAGCAACAACAAGACTTACGACAACTACTGTGAACTCCAGAGGGACGCTTGCCTTACCAACACCAGCATTTGGAGTAATTACAACGGAAGATGTGAAGATGGTAAACCAATCTACTCTTAAACTTAATGCATTGTAATCAATGTTATGTGAAAGAAAATTTCGTCGAAGATTCCGTTTAAGAAGAGAATAAAAGCTTTTAAGCAACATCGGTGGAAAATATCGTGAGGTAGAATGCTATGAAAGTCAGTCAGAGATTTCTTCTTTTCTGAATGTTTGGCATAAAAGGCATTTTCATTTTGCAGGTAATACAATTAAGAATGTAATGGAAGAGCGTGGTTTGGATAAGAGGACGACTGGGCAGACGGAGGTGGAGGGGAAGCAGATGACGAGAGATGACCAAGGAATTTCGCATAATAGCCTAACGGTCAAGCAGTTAGTTCTGGAAGCCAATGACAGGGCATCTCTTAAACGGGTTGGCCTTGCATCATTATTGGCCAATAGTGAATCAAGGACTCTTCTGAAATTGTTTTTAGTTCCTTGTTGTAAATACCCTGTACGTGTTCAATTATAGCTGCATGAAACATCACTGATAATTCGATTTCTCAGTGATGAGGGACGCGGTGGTGTAGTGGTAAGTTCGGTGCCTTGTGATCGAAGGATCGCAGATTCGAAACTACCTCATGCCACTGCGTAGCGACCTTGGACAAGTTGATCACCCACAATTGTCTGCGAGGAAGGCAACGGACGGGAAGCAACATCACTCATCTCATCCCCTGGTCGTAAAGCCAATGAACCTGCTTCCTTCGGGCAGAGAACTCTCATAATCACAGGTGAACGATGACCCACGGGCTAAGAAATGTCTAAATAATTATATCCTGAAGATATACCGGCTACCGGTAGACTACAGCCTTCATCTTCTTTCGCTACAATCACCCTAGGATTTATGCTTTCTACGTAAATTGCTTTGTAATCTGCGATGATTTTTTCGTTTTCTTGAAGGTCCAGGATGCATCTACACCTATTGTTCTTACGGTCAAATTTGCGCAGTGGATGAGCGCAACCGACCATCGTGCGTCTGTTCTCAATCCTGCACCGCCGGATCAAATGCAGTCTGTGGCTCAGATGGCAAGACTTACAGCAACGAATGTTTGCTCAGAGCCACTGCTTGTATGACCAGCACATATCTCTACGTGCAGAGCTATGAACCGTGCAAAAAAGGTGATTTTCTCAGATCGGTTTTTGTATAATTACGTTCGTGTTATGTTATACTACTATTTCGAGAGACAATTCAGTCAGACTGTCGAACATAAAATAATAGTTGCCCATCAGTTAAAAGAGAATTTAGAACGGGGAGGGGTACGCGGTGACGTATTGGATGACACACAGACATCGAAGACGTGCTTTGTAGGCTGCTATTAGCGCCGATGTATTTCAGGTTGTCTGTTCTGTCAGTGGTCAAGATTTATGTTTATTAAGATTGTTTCGTAACTTGTACATGTACAGCGCAGGGCGTTTGCAGGCGTTTCATGAAAGAAAGCAATAGTATTGTTATTATTAATTAGAGCGAAGCGTTTTTACTGCATGCTAGAATTATCTTCGGGCAACATCTACTCTCTCCCCTGATCTTCTTGAGACCATACTCAGACCTCCTTCAGACTATTCTATATACAACCAATAAGACTCGACGCCTGCAGGGCTCGTGAATAAGCAGGTGCCCATCGCTTGTCTTTCGATGGGAGCCTTAGCAGTTTTAAGACTATGTCTACGATTTTAATTCTAAAGATTTCGGTCGTTGTCTTTTGCAGAGAGTCCGTGCAACGGAGTCGTTTGTTCGTCGGACAGAGTTTGTGATGTTGATCGAAATAGAAAACCGATTTGTGTATGTAACGATAAATGCGACAGCTACGGATCTCCCGTTTGTGGCAGCGACAATAAAACATACGCCAACTATTGTCTGCTTCGGAAGAAGGCTTGCACCAGCAGCTCAAGCATCCGTTGGCTCAACTATGGCAGATGTGTAGAAGGTGAGTAGGAATGCGATGAGCAGCATGCGATTTAATGTTTCCAAGCCACAGCCTTTCTACAAGTAGACAACGTAGTTATTAACAGTGTTAACAGGAGAATATGCCATAGCATGAAATTGCTACCCCTAATATCTAATCCTGCATATATTATTGCATTTTTTCATGGTAAAAAAATATCGCAAGTTCATTGTGCACATTTTGAGCACCTTTCTTAGCTGCTTTTCCAAAATGAGCGATGATATCTTTATGCTAAAATATTTTATTTTTATAGCCTCTGCTTGCGACAAGCTCTCCTGTTCACGAGACAAAAGATGTGCCATCGATGAGCAGGGTGAAGCAACTTGTGTCTGCATCGATGAATGTCCGTACTGTCAAAACCCTGTCTGTGGCAGCGATGGTTTCACTTACAACAACGAATGCGAGCTGCAGAAGCAGGCTTGTACGACGAACCGGAACATTACGATGACCCACAGTGGAAAATGCGATCAAGGTAGACATTGTGCAAAACATTTTCATACATTCTAGGGTACACACCAGTAAAGACCAAGTTCTGCCGATCATTTGGTTGGCTTGTGGTTGTATCCAGAGTTATGTAGGATATTCATAAAGTGCTTGGAAGCATTATGGTTTGCCAGTAATCGATCTTCTATTCAGCAAACTTTTTGTCTTCCCTCAACTTAGAAACAGATAAATTGATTTAATAATTACAATAGTTTATAAACTTTAAAGCTGCTAAGATAATTTATAATAATTATAAATATTATTACAATAATTATATCCGTAAACATATTGTCAGCAGTGATTAGTCGTGAATATATTTGCTTTCTTAGGTCTAACCTGCAGCGACATCACTTGTCCAACTGGTCGAGTGTGTGCCCTGAAAGATAAGAAGCCGACTTGTGTCTGCAACACGGTTTGCTACTCCTACTATTACTACTATTCAGTCTGTGGAAGCGATGGAAAGACGTACGACAACGAGTGTTCCCTGTTGAGGGCGGCATGCACGACCAACACGAACATTAAAGTGGCCTACTATACTTCATGCACAGGCGGTAATAACACTTTAGTTTAAAAGATATTAACAGGGATTGTGAAGGTTGTTATGACATCTTTCTTGTTCGTGCTTATTCTGCTTATTTCATTTAATGGAAAATATTATAAATGACACTTATTCTGGATATATGTTCCTGTTCCGCCCCTCTGATCCTACGGTAACTCGACCCGGACCACCATGGAGTATTCTTACGGACAACACCTTCGACTCAACTCAGCGCCCGTGAATAAGCCGGTGCCCGGCGTTTGGCTTTCGAGTGGCGTTTTACGATCTATTCTGAGACGTTACTTGCAGCGGAATATTTTTAAGACCAGAATTTTTTCTATTGCTGAGACAACTAGAAAGTAAACTGTCGCCAACCGAGTCCAGGTACAGACTTCCAACAAGCGCTCGTGAATAAGCTGGTGCCCTGGAATTAGGTTCAGAGTGATGGCTTTAAAAATGTTTAGTTCGCGATTACGACTATGAGTAGTGTCATCGACCTCGCAGGCTCTGTGGTACCATGATCAGATTCTGTTGAAACTCTTGGGGTTACCCTGGACAGAATGCTTACTTTTTGGATGCATGTAACTAGCCTTGTAGATCTTGCTTTTTTCACATCAAGGCAATTATACGCCCCATTAAGTCGGCTCTGACTAGGGATAGGCTATGTCGAAGACTTTAGCTTGCTCCCTTGTCTCCTCTCGCCTTGATTATGCTAATGCGATTTTTGCTGGCATTTCAGACTATGAGCTACATAGGCTGCAACGCATCCAAAATTCCTTAGCTCGGGCTGTGCTGCGTGTCCCACTACGATCTTGTTCTTCAGTTTTACTTCATCAGCTGCATTGGCTTCCTGTCGAGTTCAGGATAAAATTTAAGTTGGCCCGTATAACCTACAGGTCACTCGATCTGCATTGTAATGTATAGGGTATTAGGTCAATGGACTCAATGCCCTGCGTACCCATGGGTAGCGCTGAGATTTACATGAGAGCTGAATCAAAAACAGCATCATCACATTTGATCGTTAAGCAAAGGGCTTACTGACCCAGTTTGATATTTTAGGCGACTAGTAATTTCTGCAGTCTGTTGGTGTATTTTAAATCTATATAAATAAAGAGAAGATTATGTGTCTGTCTGTCTATTTGTTCGGGATGCTTTCGACAGTTTTCCACCGTTTCGCTCCAAACCTTGGGGTGGAGGTGGTGTGGGTGGGGTGGGGTGGGTGGGGTGGAGGAATGGGGTGGAGTTGGAGGGGTGGAGGATTGGGGGTGGAGGTGGGGGTGGAAGTGGGGGGCTGGGACGAGGAAATTTTCACGAAAACCCAAATTTATCGGGTGGCGTACTGGTTGAGGTCGGAGTATGGTGGGGTGTGATGGGTGAGGTGTGGTGGGGTTGTGGCCGCAGCGGGTCGAATCCTAAATTTCCCGGGCATCGCCGGGTACCCCAGCTAGTCTTAAATATTACACAATTTAACAGAATGATTGATCTTTTGTGGATTTTGTTCGTTCAGATACAAGTTCACCCAGTCCCACAACAAAGACACCGTGCTACGGGTCATCTTGCGGAAGAACAACACCACAATTACTAAGACCAACACGATTCTGATACCATGACATCTGTAGTAATGTAGTGAGGTATTTAACTTGACGTCATATCATCATAAACCTCATCATGTGTGACGTCACGGTACTATTCTAGCCTAGTGGTTTATGTAGCATCGTTGCAGTACCATGCATGTATTAATGGCATCAATTGTAATCGTAGCAGCGGTTATAAACTGTCACCATTGGCCACACGTCTTTTAGGTGTCGCCTTCTAGCCAGTTGGGGTTTGCTGGCAATCAGATCTAGGGTTGAGGTATTGTGTTGGGTGAATATCGCATCAAATCAGATGTCTGATATTCTTAGGCCTAGACTTCTGTGAATGTCTCGTCGTTAACTGTAACTATTTCAATGTAGGTCAATTCTGTAACCATACGAATGAATTTGAATAGTTTTAATTATTCTCTGATTCGTGTCCGATGCCCGAAGACAGATCCGTACTAAGTGGCAAATTTGTGGCATTTCTTTCGTGGCTCTTACATGAAGATGATTTTTACGAAGATGTTTAGAATTGTGTTCTGTTTCATTCAGGAGGTATGCTCACTGCAAATCGACAGGCAGCTGTCAATCTGTCACTGGAATCGGACATTGGCTTTTCCTCTTCGTCAATCTTGGAACAATCTTCTTGCAAAAAACTTCTCCTGTTGGTTAAGCACATTATTTGTGGAGGTTTAAGTTAAATTTGACTCATTGACAGCATTTATATAACTCACATTTAGACTCAGCGAAATTAACCGATCGACGTCATAACACTTGACAGCAACGCTTCAAATCGTAGACTATAATTTGCCAGTTTCGGAATCAAACTTCACATAATTCAAAAATGCAAAATATTTTTCTTAATCTATTGCTCTAACTTTGACATAATTGTCCGTACTACATAGGCCTACAGTTCTTCCTTATCATGTTCGATTCTGACTGTTGCTGCTGCGACATGTTTCATCATTGTTCTATTTCGACACAACGCATTTTTCTCTCGCTCTGGATGACGCTTGATTGTAGTAGATAGAAATGTTTGTAGCATATAATGGTTTACATAAAGATGGAATTAGTGAATTTTTATTTACATTTGTAGTCAACGGGTAATAAAAGCTATGTGGTAGAACTGATTTTGGATTTTATCGATATGAATTTTGCAAAGTTATGTCAGCGATCATCTTCTATTGTTACCCCAATGAATTTTCTGGTAAATAGGCCCCACTAGCGGGATCATTCCCTTCGGGTAGCCTATTGGTTCTGCCACACTCAGTATTGGTTGCTTACTTGTCCATATAATCGCAAATGTTAACTAGCAATCAATCACTGTGTGTACTATCCTGTAAGCAAAATTGTCTGCTTGTCTTTGCTTTTTTGGTGGATCAATAAACCAATTGAATTGAATTGAATTGAATTGAATTGAATTGAATTGAATTGAATTGAATCAAATCAATCATCACAGCAATCAATTATAATTCAATGTCAAGTTCTGTAATCTTAGTTAGATAAGTAAATACGAATATTCTGTTCTAGATCACCAGCAAACGCACCGTAGTTTAAAGAAAAATTTTTTAGACATTTATGCAAAGTTATAGAACATTTTCATTATAAAACTTCTTTTGGCAAAAGAATCACCTCTATGAGGAGTTAGATTATGGGCACCCGTCATCATAGCCCGGGCAAAATAGCCCCGTCAAAACAGCCCCGTCATTATCGCCCATAGACAAAACAGCCCAGTCAAAATCGCTCAGCGACACAATAGCCCCGTCAAAATAACCCCGTCAGAACAGCCCGGGGCTATTTTGTCGGGGACCGACAAAGTCACGGAATAACACGATTTTCGTGAAAAAATGGACCGCGAAATAAGCGCTTTTAATTGATCCAGCTTCTATTTAATATATAAAATACCTTCATCCAGCTTCCATTTCTTAAGCGTTTTATAATTCATCCAGCTTCTATTTAATATATAAAATACATTGATCCCGCTTGAATCTCTCAAGCTAAAAAAACCGATTACAGAGCGGAATATTACATGATATCATATTCATATTGCAATATATGATACAGTATCAGAGAGGATGGCAGAGCGAACTGATGGGGAAGCCCATTCCATAGGGAGGGACCAATGCAGGCAAATGATCTGGATTGAGCCATGGCAGTCCTGAATCGGAAGACAAAGAGGTCAAGCCGATCAGAGGACCTAAGAGGACGCAGCGAAGTGGCAGAAAGGGGGCGAAGTAGTGAGGTATTTAATAATGCGTAATCTCAACATAAACCTCATCATGTGTGGCGTCACGGTACTATTCTAGCCTAACAATAGCAACTAATAGAACTCTAAGACTAATATTTATGTCGAGCAATATAAAATGCTGAGATCGCATTGTATTACATCTGACCCACTCATAAAGCGCTTCTCCGAGCAAGAACCTTTCAAGCGCCCCCAATGCTTGCAACCCCGAGCGAAAGGCAGTTGTTTGAGACGAGAGAAAGATGATGATGAGAAACTATTATAGAGAGGATGACAGAGCGAACTGACAATGGAAGTTATATGAGATATATTTTATGTTATGCGCTTATGTTCCTGGCTGCTTACATCACAAGACACTAAGTTCATTTTTTATTTATGTAAATAGCTTGACTCGCGTTGTAAGAAAGACCACGCAAGTATTCATTGATTAGTTATAGATCCACCCATAACTTGCAGTTGCTGCAAGTGCCCTTAAGAATGTGCAATTAAAGGGCAACATGAACAATATGTTGTACTCACTGAACTGAACAACAACTGCTGTTACCAATGCAGACAATTTAAACTTTTCATTTGAGTTCAACGTGATCAAACTTTAACGATTATTTTCGGAAAGATGAAAGGCTGAGACATAAAGTCAATACTCACAACGGTCTTTCGTCTTAGACAAACTCGTTACCGAACGGATAATTGTTTAAACAAAGAAGTATATAAATTGATAAGTTTCAAAGCACCAGAAAACATTGTCTATAAGTAGGCCAACGCGAGATATTCAGTCCTTAGTCAGTCCTGAATGACGGGGGAGGCCCAGGGGCGTAGTCAGCCCTTAAAAATTGGGGTGGTTATGAAAATAATGTCAATGACTACGAGTCTATGTCACTAATGCTCGACCTACCCGCCTTATGACCTAATGAAACTCGACCCATTTGAAGAAATTGTCCGTGGGGTGGTTTGAACCACCCCATCTGCTCCGTGGCAATGCCAGTGAGTAGGCCTATAGTTGATCTGCGCTGCCACGCATAACATGGCAATACAAGGGATTCGCTTGCTGCGAAAGACTGACAAATGTTTTTCCAGTTTGCTTCGGTACATTCTACCGCTATACTGTATTCCCTGATGCACAAGTACAAAATAAACTCTTACTCCACTGTTTCTGCTCTTTAATTTAAGTAATACACATTAGTTGATCCAGCTAAGTACAAGTGCTGTTCCATTGCCTCGGTCATAATAATTGGCGTCTTCAACGGAGTATTGGAAACAACAAAGTCTGCTTTGTTGTTCAGACGATTAACAACCCCTTCGTCATCTCTGTCAGGCGACGTCAAGACCTCGTCCCAGACCCGACGGATACTTTGGTCCAATGATGCGCATACATAAACCTCTCCTTGAGACTTTGTATGGGAAAAAGTCTCTCCATTGAAATGGAATCTCTCTACCACACAACGTCACCTACTAAAAATCGTTCCTCTGTAATTTTGGATATAGCAGGCAATGCATGTTTTATTAAATAATAAGTGACTTCGTGCTAAATGGTGGAATTGGACTGAAAAACGTGAAAAATTTTGAAGTGAACTAAAACTTATGGATTAAATGCTTTATTCTAGTGGATGGCTTAACGTAGCCTACTACACCACCAATGCCCACCATGAAGTGTACAGGTTACATAATAGTCATTATAATTTAGAGAGTGACTCGGGAGGTAGACGCTTTACTGGTGCCAGTTAGCAAAGGTGATGCGGTATTAAGAAATGAGGCTTATGTCGGACCATGTCATTTTGATACAGTCGATTTTGTCTCAAAAGGGGTCACGAGGTCAATTTTCCCTTTTTGACATTTTCGTTTAGTAGGCCTATAGCAGTGGTTCCCAACCTTTTTCACTTGAGGGCCACTTTTTCTAAGTTGAAGGACACGAGGGCCACATTTTAGTTGAAGGACGTTTAGGGGGCCACAAGGTTAAAATTGTATTAACTAAAAGCATATAAAATTGTTATAATTGATTCAAAATATAATGTTTGGTGTTATTTATTGACGTTAAAATGAAATAATTGGTAATAGAAAATAATAATGTGTTCTATCCTGTGACTTGCTGTCCAAATTGTTAATTTTTTCATATATTTTTGATAATTCTTTGAGAGATGAGGGTAATTTTCTGAGGCCTGGCGGGCCATTTTCTGAGGCCTGGCGGGCCACATTTGGCCCGCGGGCCACGGGTTGGGAACCGCTGGCCTATAGTATTTCATTTTCATATTTAATGAATCTTGTAAGTAATTTCGGGCTGCAAATATTATTAATTAATTATAATCTGAATTTGTTCGAGCAAATTTTGACTGAAACGTTTACATATTGGACTGTTTTCGACGTCATTTTATGGTTGGTAGCAACTTGACATCCCTATTGAAAATGGTGTCTCCTGGAAGCTTGACCTTTCTAGTTTCTTTACACAGTCGCATAAAATATGCAAAATAATTATTATAGGCGTACGAGCAGTGAGAATATGATGAGTAGTAATGATTTTTAAAACTGTGATTGCACTGGTCAGGTATGTGATAAAAATACTGCAGACGCATTGGTTGAAAACTTGGCGCACAATATTCTTCGTTTTATCATGGCAAACTTTTGATTTGAAGTTCTAAGTTTTGACCAAAACGTTTGTTATCATTATTTTTGCGTTTTATGCAATTTACCTAACGATTTGCTGATCGTTTGGAGCTTTTATTATCACCCATTCGAACGTTAAAACGATAGAAAACATCTGAATTCACCGCAAGACGACAATAATTCATCAAGTTTTTACTTGAATAAAAACGATGGTTTTTCTCGGCGCTTCCTCGATTCATAGCATTTTTCTTCCTTTGATCTACTTATTCTTTAAATTCATCTTAATTTAGTTAATTATTTGAGAACATTGTACATTTATTGTTAATTAATTTTGCGGCGTAAACTACGGCTTAACCTGGTTGGTTATGAAAAAAATATGATGCGACTGTAGCCTATCGCGCGTTGAAATAATAAAGTCGGGAGACTATGTTTCAGGGTTGTGTGAAATATTCTCTTCTAAGGAAACTTCACTTAAGAATGTAGTTTCCGTGAGCGCGTGAATTTATTTTGAAACAGCCGCCGGATGGAGAATCTCTTTCGATATAGAGTCTCCGGTAACAAGGTCATAGCTAGGGATAGGGGGTGTTTTTGGTGTTTGAACGCTCCCCTCCCCCGATATGGAAAATGTGAAAAATAATAGAATGCATTTATGAGCACATGATGTAAAATGAAATAAAACCATGAAAATACCCCCAAAATGGAAAAATGGAAAAAACCAAAATGCCGGTGTCACGAAATAGAGTATATTTTGTATTAATCGTATCCCCCCCCAATGAAGAAAAGTCGAAAAAGCCACTTCCGCGTGTATTTATTTTTGCAAATTAATTTTCTGCTTTGTTTTGAACAATGACCCTAACATGTTTGTTTATTCCTACTAGAAAATTTGTTTTACTTTGGCTTTAGAGCACTTAGAACATTTAAAACACTTAAAAATACTCAGAGTCACTAAATAAATTCTCGTTGCCTTTCTCTGAACATTGATTAGGACAATTGAAACAATAATTATGAGAGTCACTTTAAGTTTTGATCAGAGAATAAAATTTTCAATTATACGCATTTTTCAAAAAAGGGGATAGGATGGTTTACCTCCCCCCCGGATAGTCTAGACCGGTTAATTCCATTCGAGGGATAGAATAATTCATCCCCCCGGATGACTAAAAAAGTGATCAGTTTTTTTTATCATTTCGGCTGGATGAATAAAAAGGTCATCAGTTTTTTAGGAATGGAAATTGGTGAAACACCCCCCGTAATCAAATCCTGGCTACACCCTTGTCCGGGAGACTGAATGGGAGGGGAGACTGCCACGCGACACCTGCAGCGGCGGTGGCCGTTATAAATGCGTCAACCACGCGTTGTGTATAGCTGAGACTGAATGCAAAGACTTTGGCAAGATGGCAAAGTTTAGTTTCTTGGTGGTTGTTGTAAGTGCCGCTCTGCTTAGGAGTTTCATTCTGTGTCAGGATGGTGAGATCCAAGCGAACAACATTCTCTCTTACCGTCTATTATACTCGTCCCTAAATTTCCCTCCCCCACTCCCGCTGCCTGTCTGTCTGTCTGTCTGTCTGTCTGTCTGTCTGTCTGTCTGTCTGCCTGTCTGTCTGCTGTCTCTCTCTCACTCTTCTTTGCTTCGTTTTCTTGCACGTCCTATTCTAATCGTTTTACACTTCTGAACATCCAATTAAAGCGATCTCTCAACTACCTATGACTGACCAAAAATTATTGTTGTGTAGCGGACTATGCGACATGCACGTATGTAGGTATTCGAGAGAGGGACGCATAGGGAATTTCTTTAGAGTATAGGGCATTTAACTGTAGTAAGGATCTAACGTCATGCGTTTTTCATGTGAATATCGTTGTCTTAATATGTTGCTCTATTTTATGCTCACACGAGATTTTCCAAGTTTCATAGAAGACGAAAAGATTTATGAATTGCATAGAGCTACATGACTGTATTAATACAGGCAAAATTGTGAATAGCTCGGATTAGTATATCGGTCGAATTTCAAAACAGAATGCAACAAGCAGAGAACCCTACACACTTAGTAGCCAAAAGTACATGTATTAGGCGGAACAACAAATAACTTTGGGCAGAAAGGTAAAGAAAGATGAATAGACGCGAAGAAGCGAGTTCCGTTGGGACAACAAAGGTAAGAGGAGGCTATAGGGTTAGTGTAACCAGAGTCGTATGTTTAGCGTTGCATTCTGTCCGTTTCCATCTATGATGACCAAAAAAGCAACGACGACTAAAGGCAGCGGTTGGATGTTTACTCCGTGCAAGGGAACCAGAAAAGATTTTGTTCACTAAGCGGAACTTCATGACCACGATCGTTGGAATTCGTACAAATATCTACAAAATGCTCATGAATCTAACTACTTTCTGCAAATTATATAATGGTCACTGATTTATTTGTAAACTAAAGTGTGTCTCCTAACAATATTGACAATGTCTATTTCCCTGTGACGTTGAAACGGCCACCGGTTTAGCTAATGAGTAGATGTGAAAACTCCTGATCCTCACACAAACTACGAAGGTGGTGGGTCATCAAAATAACTACGATTCAACGATTTTAAAATGTCGTCTGTTCGTTTAGATTGCTCTCGATGTGCCAGGACAACTTGTCCTACGAACCAGACCTGCACCGTAGACATAAGAAATCATCGTCCCAGGTGCGTAGACTGCCCGAGCTTCTGCACTAAAGAGTACCATCCAGTCTGTGGTTGCGATGGCAAAACTTACGGCAACCCCTGTGTTCTTCAGAAGGCGGCATGCGACACTGGGATCAACATAGTGATGCAATACGAAGGAATCTGTAATCACAGTAAGATGACAAACACCCGTGCGAGTAGTAATAGTAGCGGAAAATATTAAGTGCTCACGCATAGCCTGCATAATAAGATGCTAATGATTTTCAATGAATTCCGTATATAATTTTGTATACACGGAATTCATTCAAAATTCTTAGCATCTTATTCAGCAATGCACTCTAATGCACCATTGCACTCTAAGCAGACGATATGTATATATATATATATGATTTATTTATTTGAAAAAGAAATTGTGTTTCCAAATTACCAATGTCTATGTCGTTGTGATGATGAATCGGATGTTCACTGGTTTTGCTAACAAATATAGATAGGCTAATTTAAAAAAATCCCGATCCTCACATAAACAACAACGGTGGCAGGTAATCAGAATACCTATACATATGATTCATACAGCATAGAATGTCGTATAATATTATTTTAGATTGCAGTGGATGTGAAGAGATTACATGCAGTTCAGACAAGACCTGTACCGTAAACACAACAAATCAGCCTGGTCAGTGCACAGATTGTCCGAAGACCTGTCCTTACAACCTCGACCCAGTCTGTGGTTGCGACGGCAAAAATTACAGCACCAGCTGCGTCCTTCAAATGGCGGCGTGCGAAGCTGAGACCTACATAGTGATGAAACACAAGGGATACTGTGAATACAGTGAGTGACAAACATGTACAGCCCACCTTCTAAATTCTATATCCACTTGATTCTTCTATATCCACTTGATCATTGCTTGTCACTCTACTATGATCTCCCGTCCAATCGAATTTTGTGTATTAACCGAGTTCTACGCTATGCAGCACGTCTAATAATTGGACAAATCCCTAACTTTGGTCACATCTCGAGAAAATGAGACATTACACTGGCTTCCTACCCCGCAGCGCAATGAATATAGGATCGTAGCTCTGGTTCGACGATGTCAGATCGGTATTGCTCCAGACTACCTGCAAGATCTCTGTTGCTCCACAGGTAACCAAGGCCACCGCCCACTCCATTCTGCTCAGATGGGAATGCTCTTCGTTCCATTCGCACGAACTGCAACGATGCAGCATAGAACCTTTTCTATGGTAGACCCAGTTGTCTGGAATTGTCTCCCACAGGAGCTGCGTCTACTTCCTGGGGCTCTAACTCACGCATTTTTTTAAAACTCAAAACAGTTCTTTTTCGCCGTGCTAGCGCTGGGTATCTGAGTATCCCCATTCAAGAAGAAGCGCAATATAAATTCTGGAATGAATTTATCCACTTAAAAAACACCGATTTCGTCTGCGATGACCGAAGAAGCAACGACGACCAAAGGCAGAGATTTGATGTTTATTCGGTCGACGCGGATTAGAAGAGTTTTGGTTAAAAAGTGAACTTCATGACCACAATCGTTGGAATTCGCATAAATATCTAAAAATTTATGAGCTTACATGAATTCCTTGTAATGATCGACCACGGATTTATTTATAAAAGAACGTGTGTTTCTTAATTGCCAATGTCTTTGTCTTTATGATGCTGAATCGGTCGCCCAATGGTTTGGCTTATTAATAGACGTGAACACTCACTATCCTCATGCAAACTATACGAACGTGGTGTGTAATCAGAATGACAATATTATGATCCATAGACCATAAAATGCCATCTATTTTTTCAGCTTGCGACAGATGTGATGCGATTAGATGCCGTCGAAGCTGGACCTGTCAAGTTAATGCAAACAATCACGGTGAGTGCGTGCGCTGTCCGGACGTCTGCCTTGAAATCTACAAACCAGTCTGTGGTTGCGATGGCAAAACTTACGGCAACGAATGTAGTCTTCTTCAGGAGGCGTGTAAAGGAAACAGGACATTCATACCGGTGAAACACAGCGGAGAATGCGACAGTAAGATGACAAACATTCTCTTGTTACACGTTTAACGACATTGCCATGTAAAAGATGATTAGTGTCGCTCTCCTCCTTCATCCAAACGTTTACACGGCAGTATTTATTGCTGCATACGGTAATAGTAGCAGAAGTAGGCTAGTAGCAGTAGCTGTAGCAGTAGTGGCATTTGTAGTGTTAGGCCTAGTGGAAGTGGTACCATCAATACCACTACTACTACCATCATCGTCACCACTACCACTGCCATCATTATTGTATTTAATGATTTACAAGGCGTCGTCTATAATAAGAGGCGCACATAGTGGGTAATTATGAGAGGTTGAGGTTGCCGACACAGCTGCAGCGTTCCTCACTTTTGCCGTATCTCAAGCCCCTGATATCAACATCACGACAAATCTACAATTATTACATCTACAGCAAACACCGCCTCCTGCGTGTCCCATTTGTATTTTATAAAAACCTCTTTGACCCCTAAAACCTGAAAGCACTCTAAAGAGGTGGAGCTACAGTTCTCTGACTCTGATGGTAGGCTATTTATGATTACCTCAGTGCCTCCCTGTTCTGTTTAAGACAAGAAAAATTGCTTTAAAAGATTGGATCTGCAATTCATCCAAATACAGTGGGCGTTTTGCGCCAAGTCAGGGCGAACCAAAGAGGTGGGGGCGTTTGCCCCGCTTGTGCTACATGTGAGATCGCTTTTTAATAGATGTGACTTTAATTATTTTATAATTTATAAGCCTCTTGGTAATAATGCCTAATTCCTATGCGTGGTATTTTGGCATCATTAATGATACAAAAGTGGCGGCAAACCATTTCCTTTACCCCGGTTTTACCTCAGGAAATTATCAATGTTGTAGCTTACCTGAAAAATTCTCACAGTGTAGGATTTTATAACATTTCGATATCGACGTTAAAACAATGCTCTCATGAAATCTCTCCCGTATTATCAGAGGTTTTCAACCTATCGCTGGTTGATGGTGGCTTTCCTGATCAACTTAAAATTGCTAAGGTAATTAGTCTTTAAGTCTGGAGATAAACTTATGGTATCCAACTGCAGAACAATTTCCATATTATCTCCTTTTGCCAAGATATTGGAAAGAATTGTTTATAATAGGCTCCTTGGTTTTGTAACTCAAAATGATTTGCTGGTGGATAGCCAATTCGGTTTTAGAAAAAACTTGTCTACTTATATGGCGCTGCTTCAGCTCACAGACAATATTAGCAAATATATTGACGAGCATCAACTCACCATAGGAATTTTCCTTTAACTGAATATGTTGCGTTTCAGTTAAAGTTATTCAGTTAAAGGTACGTCTTAGGACGTACATTTAACTGAATAATTATATTGCGTTTGTGTTTGTAGAGGTGCCTTTGTAGCTGCATGTACTGTGTTACGGCGCCATAGAAATTGCCGTCATTATTAAGGTCGGAATGGGAGCGGGGGACGAAAAATCGAAATTTCCCGTGCAACGCCGGGTAATTCAGCTACTGAAAAGTTATAAACACAAGCAACTCTCACAAAAACTACGAAGATGGTGGTTCATCAGAATAATAATTAATTATAAATCGTTGAGTACAAAATGCCGTATAATTATTCTTTTAGACTGCACTCGCTGTGACTCGACTACATGTCGTAAAGGCGAGACATGCACCGTAAACAAAGAAAATGATAATGCCGAGTGCAGGGCCTGCCCGAAACGGTGCCCTCATGTCCTCGATGAAGTCTGTGGTTGCGACAACAAAACTTACGGCAACGATTGTCTCCTTCGTGAGGCAGCGTGTAAAGATAAGAAACACGCAGTTGTGAAACACAAGGGAAGATGCTGACAGTAAGATGACTAATATTTGTAATAGTAGCAGCAGATGTAGCAGTGGTAGTGATTAAGAGTAGGCCCAGGGTTTAGAGTGGGTGGGAACGCGTGGGAACGGCGTTCGCACTGCTGTCTAATTTATCTGCTAGCGTTCCCATTACTCACCATGTAGGGAACCATGAAAACATGGAAGTTCCTAATAGAACTTCATCAGCGTTCCCACTGCTCACTCAAACCACTTTAACCTCTGAGTAGGCCTAGTTACTGCAGTGCACTGTAGTAGTGGGCGTTGTTGAAATAGTTGTAGTAATGTTTGTAGTTGCGGTAGAAGTAGTTGTAGTACATGTAGTGGTAGTAGTAGTAGTAGTAGCAGTAGCAGTAGTAGTAGTAGTAGTAGTAGTAGTAGTAGTAGTAGTAGTAGTAGTAGTAGTAGTAGTAGTAGTAGTAGTAGTAGTAGTAGTAGTAGTAGTAGTAGTAGTAGTAGTAGTAGTAGTAGTAGTAGTAGTAGTAGTAGTAGTAGCGGTAGCGGTAGCGGTAGCAGTAGCAGCAGCAGTGGTAGCAGTAGCAGCAGCAGCAGCAGTAGTAGTAGTATAGTATTCAGGGGTGGCGAACCCGCTCCGCAGGGGAGAGTGGGGACTGGGTTTGGGGCGAAAACCTACACTTCACGGGCAACGCCGGTCACCCGAGGGTAGGACCGGGTTGGGGGGCCGATGGAAGGCGAGGGTGAGAAGAGCGGAGTGGGAGCGGGGTCGGGCGTGGCGGAGGACGAAAACCGAATTTCCAGGAAAACGCCGGGTAATTCAGCTAGTGATTTTTAAATAACGACGGAACCATGCTTGATCAAGATTGCAATAATTCTATTATGCAACACAATCTAAATAATTATTCTTGTAAGCTCAAGTTTGTTTGTTTGTTTGTATGTGCACTTGTTATAGCGCCCCTTCAAGCTCTCGCTACTCAGAGGCGCTCCCGAATGCAGAGCGGACACTGCATCGGAGTTTCACGCCGAAGCGCTGAGTAATTGCGAGTGAAGGACTTGCCTAAGGTCCCTACGCGGGAAGGCGGATTCGAACCTTGAACCTTCCGGCTTCAAGGCAAAGACGCCACCACTACACCACCGCGCCCCACACACCACCGCGCCCCACAACTGAAGTTAAACCATGTCGCAGTTGAAATACTGCTAATTTTTTGCATTTATGTCTGATCAATTAGTATAACAAGTGATCGAAGCGCTGACTAATTATTCTCACGATTTAATTAATGACTCCGTTGTACAACATCCGATTAGTCATAATCTGCATAACCTGTATAAGACGGTTATCGGCTGAAGAGGATTTAGCAATTATCATATTATTCATTCGTTGCAGGCCCTGGTGGCGAGCGACGTTCGACCTAAGTGTTGGAGGGATGACTCTGAACGGAGAAAAATTATTCCAGTTCGTCTACAAAACTTTGACAACTCTTCAAAACTTGCTTTAATTTGACAATGATGATTTCAACCGAAAATAAAACTCATTTATCTATAATTAATTCACCTGGTTTTCCTCTAGTTTAGCAGCTGCTGTTGATGACAGCACAAAAAGCATTGAACGTATTGAGCTTTCGATTCCTCGATCTGATAATAAAATATCTGATCAAAATAGTTTTGCATTGTTGCAATGTTTGATGATGATGATGATGATGATGATGATGATGATGATGATGATGATGATGATGATGATGATGATGATGATGATGATGATGATGATGATGATGATGATGATGATGATGATGATGATGATGATGATGATGATGATGATGATGATGATGATGATGATGATGATGATGATGATGATGATGATGATGATGATGATGATGATGATGATGATGATGATGATGATGATGATGATGATGATGATGATGATGATGATGATGATGATGATGATGATGATGATGATGATGATGACTATGAAGATGACGACGACGACCACGACTGCATTTTGATGATCTTTGTTCTGCTGCGTGACAGAAACACCTGCATGCAATAGTTAAATGCCACAGAAATGTGACCTTTGTCCAATAAATCTATTATGTCATTCACCGACAGCCAGCTGACACAACAGTTTTCCGTACAGTGCTTAGTAATAAACAGTCCCGCCTACACAAAGATTCCTCCTCTAATAGGTTTCCACGCTACCCTTCATTGGATGACTCATTGACTTGAGTGGGGTTTTTCTTACGTTACTGGTCCAGTTGACCCGGTTTTACATGCGGTTCACCCATGGTTCATTCAGTAGGCCTATAGTCAATGACACGACATAAAAGATCTTAAGTAGTTCAGAAGATGTAAGTCCGCGTTAGAATCACTGCAAATTAATCTGGAATGCTTAATACCGGTACTTCCATTTTCCATAGCCTCGAATTCTTGTACCCGTATTACACGAAACTCGTTACTCTTCGCTGCACTTTCATAAGTTTTATATATTCTGTTTCAGATAATTATAGATTCTATGCCTGAATGTAATAGTTCAACTGTGGCCTAACAAGAGATGCGTACAGCCTCAAATAGCTCTATATATATAGCCATTGCTGTCCGTTTCTTGGAACAAATTTCCACCAGGACTACGTCAGACCCATCCTACGAGCTCACAGAAGTTCACAATTGCACACAAAATAATTATAAATAAATTACACTTAAGCAAAAATTTGAAATTTCTCAGTAGCACACTGAAATTACTTCAGGCAGATATTATGCTTATTCACCAGCATTATAATTATATAAATCAAGTCTGCTATAAGCCAAGCTGCATTTTGTCCACTTTGCATGCTGTCAGCATAGAATCCAGGGAGGTCAAGCTGTAGAAAAAACTTGGATAATGGGTTCTGGTTAAACCCCTCGTTCAACAGTATTGATACCTCCGCTCATCTGATCCTCGTATTCTCCACCTTCCAAAACAACACCCGCATTAACATCTATAATTCTGGCCCTCTGGCTACCGGAATCGGACCCCTTCTGGTTACTCTTTGAATATCATTCTGACTCATTCTGCAGCGCTTGTAAATAAGCTTAGGCCTACACCTTTAAGGGGTGCTATATAAATTATGATTGATTGATTTAAACATTGATGTAAAGTCAGACGGGCAACAATTACTCTGACTCAAGTCTGCATGCAATGGATATCTGTGGATATCTCAGGATATTCCTGGATATCGACGCAGCGTTTGTTAACAAACTGGTGTCCGGTACTTAGCTTTCAATTAGCACAAGTTGAAAAGCGAAATGCAATGCATTCAACTGTAGTTCACAACTACAATCACATTGTGGCAAGTAACATGTTGCGTTCATACGTCAGCGACCGAATTATTCTGTCTGTGGTCTATAATATTATATCTGTCGAAATAATGTTTGCCACGATGTCGGGTGGAAATTTCCATGACCCACCGTGACCGCCCGATGAGCAACAAGCCATCGTACACTGTGGTCCAAGTAAACGAGAGACGAAAACACGCGCACCTGTATTTTTCCAATAATTATTGTGTTTGTGCATGATTCAGAATTGAGTCGGTGTCAGTTGAGGAAACTCATGGTTAGATGGGTCACTTAACCTCAGGCATATGACTAAGGTTAACGGTTGGAGGATGCTTAGATGAAGCACTCGCTTAATCTAATCACAGCTACAGCTCAACGCTGCTCGTAGGTCTACTCAGGTGGTGCCAGACTCAAGTTCGGAAGAAGGAGAGGGGCAACCATAATAATCTTTGTTGCAATAATAATACATCGACGTTAAATCAACCATCGAGAGAAAAGGATTTCGTGAAAGAAACAGACAAACAGCAGCAGAAGAGAATAATTATATTGGAAGATCAATTCAGACAAAGGACATAAAACTAAATCTCTCTCTACTTCGTCAGAATGAGATTCAACGACTTTGTCTCAACATCAATGCTTCTTCTGTGCATCGGACTCTGCTGCATTTACAGGACCACCTTCTGCCAAGGTCTGTAGACGATTGCATGCAACTCATGTCGAAGTCATTGCGCATGGCAGAATATTATTATGTAATAAGGTCATTGCGCGTGACATAATATCATGTAATAATGACTAACGTCAATGGATAGCGTACGTAACTTGAGCATAATTAACTAAAGAAATCGCCATTCTTCTAATGAGACGGCAACGCACAAGAATGCATGACATGCATGACAGGTAAAAGGACAATGCATGACTACTGCTGCGTTTGAATGGCAGACCTACATGTAGGCCTACATGTATGTATGCATGGCATGGACGACATGTAGGTAATTTCACCGCATATATAGGCCTACTTGCATTGCATGAAACGCGGATTACATGATGCAGACAACTTGTGTTAATTATGCCGTACATGAAATGGATGACATAGGACGCATGCCATAATTTTATGTAAACAGATTTCAAAGAAAGTGGGTTTAATGTTGATCTCTATTTTGCTGTTTCAAGAGGCTCTACGCATAAACGAAGTTACATTGCATCTCGTATAAGCCTACTGTCCTGTGCTTCGTTTCGGAAGGTATGTCTAGATAAGAGTAGTTAATGACATTCTTATTCTTATGGGCCCTGTTTGTGATTTATTCTAAATTTACTCATCATAATAGTTTGATTATGGTGCACTTTTGTTAAGCAGAGACATCGCCCATCGGTTCTGTGTTCTCGTCAATGAAAACGCCATCAACGACAACAACAACATCATGGCCAACGAAAAATGACGGAGGAGGAGGTAGGAGTCTGTATGTCACCGATGGCCGGTGATTTTTATTGCGCTATGAGAAAGAAAAAGAATGATATTAATAGAGAGACAAACAGACAGACAGTGAGAGACAGACAGAGAGAGACAGAGACAGGCAGACAGAGACAGACAGAGAGGGGCGGGTTTGGAGGGATGGAGAGTAGGGTGGAGTGAAAAAACAAACTCTTTCCTTTTTAGAAGCTAGACTATTAAAAATGTGCCAAATGTCCATAGTAACAATCCTGCCAAATGATATTATTTTCTGACAACTGCTTGATCGCCCATCGCCCAATTAAAATAATTGGCATTGTAACCATTTAACCTTTATTGACCCAACGTTCCCAAAGTGGAACATATTTTGAAACAATTTGGAGGGACGGTAAAACCTACTGTAAGTCATCTAATAC
The DNA here is from genome assembly GCA_949752735.1 of Lumbricus terrestris. Lineage (NCBI taxonomy): Eukaryota > Metazoa > Annelida > Clitellata > Crassiclitellata > Lumbricidae > Lumbricus > Lumbricus terrestris. The sequence goes on along the minus strand of OX457048.1, from coordinate 236,934 downwards.
ATGTTCATTTACTCGTCCAAAGATGGGGGCATGTTTATTTACTTTTATTTCAAGTCTGGTGCAACTAAATAAAATCATTATTTTGATGCAATTTTGTCAAAAAACGATATTTATGCTAATAAACATTTAAAATTACTTTAAATTAGAAATGCATGATAATTAATTGCTTTTATCGTCTATTTGGGTTGAATTGTGTCTATTGTGCCTACTTATGGTCAAATATTTTGATGGTAGTGCCTTATGAGTGAGCGAAGCAGCTGATTTTACACATGTTCCACTTTGGGAACGTTGGGTCACTCTCACTAGTTGTATCAATATTTTTTGCGTTATACTGAAATTTGCCCTGCTCGCTCCAAAATTTACATTGATAGTAGCCTAATTGCAATTCCAATATGAGTATGAATTCTATAATTAATACTAGTAGAAGTATTAGTGCGCCTAACATTGTTATTATTAGGCCTATTTATTATTATTTTTATTACTGTGATTATAGTTTCTTTGGGGTTATGGCAGTTTGAACAGTGCGTTTGGCTCTCTGTGGCATGATTGTTTCAACGTAAATTTGAGTTCTGATTAACCCATGTTATTGCTACGTTTTCCCCGCAGGGTGGGTTGTGTGGGGGCAGTGTATGGTGGGGATGAGATGGGTATTGGTGGGATGGGGCCGGGGCAAGATGCGGTGGGATCAAGGTGATACAAATGTGAAACATTATCTTTGTTATGACGTTCATATGTTGAACCTTTTGCGGGGTGGGGCGGCATGGAGGGGTGGGATATTGGGGTTGGGTATGCCTGACTTGGGGTGGAGGTGGGGTGTGGTCGAACGGTTGGGCATGGGTTGAAGTGAGCCGGATGGGGCGAAGTGGGAATAAGTATTGGACGAAAAACAGAAATTTACTCAGAGGAATGGGCTATTTAAGAGGGGTGCGGAGTGGGGCGGAGTTGGGGTGTGGATGGGGCGGTGTGGGGCGGTATGGGGTGCGGTGAGGGCGGTTGGAATATGGGGTTGTAGGGCTAGGTCAAAGTGGGAAGAAAGGGTCAAAGTGAAAACAAGTGAATCATCATTTTTTATGAATTTCACATGTTGAGCATTTTACAGAATGGGGCGGGGCGTAGGGGTGGGAATGGGGTGGAGTTGGCCGAAATTGTGTGGAAGTGGGTTAGGGTTGGACGGTAGAGGTGTGGGGTTGAAGTGAAGCGGGTGCGTTCAAAGTGAGGAGGAGGGTTGACCGAGAAACCAAAAAATTACTTCAGACAGGTGGTCTGTGTGAGGGGCGAATTTGGGGAAGGTGGGATGGGGTGGCGGAGTTGGAACTGGGGACTGAAGTGGGGTTTTGGTGGGATGCGGTCGGTCAGGGTAATAGCGCGGTGGGAACGGTTTGAGAACAAATTGAAACAATATTTTTCTTAAATTTCATATCTTGAGCATTTTATGGGGTGTGTTGGGGTGGAAAGGTGGGGCTGGGTGAATGGGTGGGAATGGGGTGGGGTGGGTAAAAGTTAGGGTAGAGGTGAGGTACCAGCCTTTGTGAATTACAGCTTTTACAAAATTGTATATCTGGATCATTTGGATAATGTCAAATTTTTACATATGCATGATGTTTTACTAGTCAAAGTGACCCAACGTTCCACTTTGGAAACATATGCATAATTCTTACAGCAACTAAAATTTTTTGATTTTTTTCACTGATTGCCTGTAATAATCAAGGCATCTGATTGCCTTAAGATGACTATTGACTACCTTACCGAGACTGTGGACAGTGCAGACTGTTAGAGTGTAGACTCTGTAGAGTGTAGACACTAATCTACCTATATCGTTCTGATGTCGCCTAGTATTGCAAAATAAAAAGTCGCGATGGGCGATCAAAACATTAATCAGAAATTTTGTAATTTTTACACAGTGTTCTATTCATCTATTTGCACCTTTTGACATATCTAGCTAATTGAAATTCATAAAAAAAATTTTTTGCCATTTTCACTCCACCCTAATGGAGAGAGGGTGGTAGAGATGAATGTGCGGATAAGGGATGGCAGAGAGTGGGGGAGCAGAGAAAGATAGAGTGCGAGAGAGAAGCAGAGAGCGGGGCAAAGATACAGTGCTGGAAGTGTTCAGGTCATCTATTTCGCTGATCACAGGATGGCTTCAATTAGTAATAAGTATCACAATCAAGACGATGGAATGGAAAACTGCGAAAGCATTTGTTTGACCTCACTCTTCGAAGATCTGCCTCATTAAAAAAATCACCAACAGCGTTTGTCATCTGAGTTTCATAGACTGTATTATTTTATAGTGAGTATCATCAGTCTAAGTCAATTATATGTCACCTTTATGATAGCCTAGTATAAAGATGATATAAGAAATTTGATAAGCATTTGTGTACCTGGCTATTTTGAAAGGGTCTGGTGGTGGATGCCAAGGAACGGTTTGTCCACCAGACAGGTACTGCGTGGATAACACTGGCAGCGGTGTCTCGTGCATCTGCTACGAGATCTGCGACAAAATGATGGCACCAGTCTGCGGCAGCAACTTCGTAACCTATGACAACGTCTGCGAACTCTACAAGGATTCGTGCAGTTCGAGTGCCAACATCACAATCATCTTCCGAGGCAAATGCGTCGATGCCAAACTAGGTAAACTTACAAACATACACAGGCAGCAAATGAAATATGGAGTAGGCCTAGCAGTGGCGCCACCATACATCCTTTTTTACTATAGGTCGCGGATGGTCATTATTTTTGACGTATTGCCTATTTTGCTCTTTGGCTTGCCTTTCAACATCTTCCATATATTCGCGTGGGGAGTGGTGGGGCAGTGGGTATGTTCGTTGTCTTGCAGCCGGAGGGTTGCAGGTTCGAATCCACCTCAAGCCGCCTCGCAGGGACCGTGGGCAAGTCCTTCACTCGTAATTGGTCAGAGCGTCGACGTGAAACTCCGATCAGTGTCCGCGCTGTAGTCAGGAGCGCTTCTGAGTAGTATATCTCTTAAGGGGCGCTGTAACAAGTGCACATACATACATACATTTAATTTCCTTTACCTTCTGAATGATTCCCATGATCCTTATTGGACCTGCTGAATTTGTATTACTAACAACGCCACTGATAGAGGACCAGCGTCACCGCCCGTACCCTGGCAGTCCCAGTCCCAATCCTGGATAGAGAGGGAGGAGGGGATGCTAATTATAACACGACGACATTTCACAGCAGCCAACTCTCTGTCTCTCCTTTATGGGTTGGGGAAGTTTGGCCGAGCATATCCATAGAGATAAAGCCATGGTATACACCGACTGGATGCTGAATTCTATTTATCACATATAATCTGTGTTTAGAGGACTAGGCCACTATGGTTGAAAATCTGTCAAGAGCCAGTCTTAAGGAGGTTTTTCGGAAAAGAAGGGAGGGGAAATAACAATCTGGTGCACAATGTTGACCTCACAGATGTATTTGTCTTGTTTGTGATTCTTTTAGATAACCAGAACGGAGAAGGAAATCATGCGAATCATTTGATGGCATCAAATGCAACGTTGCTTGGAATCGTTTTCCTGTTCATGATTAGATGCTAAGATGATCATCCTTTGATCATTTCCACTCATCATAATCTCAATCTCTAACGCCCTCATCTCACCGACCTAACCCTAATCCTAACCCCACGACGACGGCGCTTTATTGACCTGATACACCACTCACTCACCATTCACTAATATTACTTTGTCTGATACGCCTCTCATTCATTGTTGATTAGTTCACTTTGTGTGATGCAACCATCAGTGATTATTGTTCGTCTGATATTCTTGGTGTAAAACGAACTTAATCGACGCTCTGATTTCATCGGAAACAAATTGAATTCGCTCTTCACGTTTTCTAGAACTGAAAGTGACGTCAGCCATTCGAAGCATTTGAGCGGTTGTAAATGTAAATGTAATCGCATACTTATATAGCGGCTGTGTTATGGCTTCGACCCTGAGGGTGAGATCCTTCACCACCGCTACTCCACGTTTATATTGCGACCGAGCCACCCGCAGTAAAGATCCGAGAAATTAATCTCTGACCGACCGGGAATCGAACCCGGGCCGCCGGCGCGGCGAGCGGGCTACCAACCCACTCGACCACCGAGGATCTCTGTGTCTTGATGCAGATGTTCTCGTTCGATTCAGTTACTCTTTGATTCCAATTCAACTGATTTGCTATTAATTGGTTGACTGTTGCTCGAATCTGAAGAAGCGGATTGCTGTCAATTGCTTCTACTCTCCCATCATCCCATGCAGTGTATCCGATTGATGACATATCGTCCATGTGGATTCGGTTCAGTGCCTTTTCTCAGCCAATTAGAGAGATCGTGTGTCGTGATTTCAAATATGTTTTCAACCGTGTCAGAGACCGTCACAAACTCTCGTTACAGACCAATGCAGCCTTGCAGCATTTTAATTGACTGAATTCTGAAAGAATCAATACGTAACTATACTTAACAACATAATTATTTTTATTGTTCTGAAGTCTTAACTGCCTCGGTGAACGTCGCTTTAAAACAGCACAATGGCAATCGCCTCGTTTTGGAATATGAATATTTGTCATGAATATTCAAACTTTATGGAATTACCAAATCAACTTATGAATATTCATGATCAGATGATTGAGTGCAACTGACGCTATTTGAATAAAGAAGAGTCGTTCATTCTGTTGCGCTTGAGTTCTTCTTCGCTCTCGTCTTCTTCCTCGTGTGGCTACGAAATCAATAAAGCACCGATTAAAATGGTGCTATAAAAATCATTATAGTTATTAGAATAGATTAACCTTTACCTATCGTATGTCCCGCGAGGTGGGACATACGAAAAATTGGGCCTTTATCAATAGGCCCACCCAGTGGGACATACATGAATGTACTCTCCAGAACTATCCTCTGAGTGTAAATATCGGTTCAAACTAATAATAACGTCTTAGGTAATTTCTCCATATAGCAACTATTTATAACCGGTCAGAACCGGTCCTAACAACCAATGACTGGGCAGGTAGGGCTAGTTGAGCAGTGTTCGCGGAAATGACTAAAAATGGCGATTTATATAGCCCGATCCCATATATATGGAATTGTACGCACGAGAGACCACACCTAAATTCATGTGCGCAAATCATCATAGATGTGCATTCCATAATGCTGCAGACGTTCCCAAAAGGTATATGTATGCATGGGTGCACGTATGTATGCATGTCAGATTATAAATACTTGCAGGTATGCATGTATGTATGTATGTCTGCATGTATAAACATACATACTTACTAGAGTGGTCCACAATGCATAGCCAAAAAATTAAGTTTTTAGAATTCTTTCTCCACAAGGCTTATTTTTGTCCACTTGGAGTAGATAGTCTCCCTGTAAAATTTAAGCCTGATTGTGCAACATTTAGAGGTCAACCCATTCTGAACATTTTACTTGAGTGCTAATAATGTATTTTCGTCATGTTAAACGTCGTTATTAGACCAATATAGCTTCGTCTAATTTGAGATCCGACCCAGAGCACTGGCTATTGGAAAAACAAGTCTCTCGGTTATCTACTGCAAGATTACCACCTAACCTGGATGCACAGCAACTGCTTCTGTTTCATCATATCACAAAAAGGGAGGCCCCTTCAGGAAAGTTACAAAATGGCCAGTGATACAGCCATTTGCATTTGGGTGCTTGCTAGAAAACCAACACAGCTGGTTGACCGGTGTGTCAGGAAACTGTCAAAGCTTTATCAGAACTACATACCTCTGAAAACTCACGGACCATTAAAAAGCGAAAGTGACAGGATGAAAGAAGACAATGTTCAAGGGTGATCTTCAAGAATTGTTCGATATTGCCTCAAAGGATGTGATGACAGAAATCCTGCAAGACTAAGATCGGGAAATCCTTCGAATACAAAGATAAGACGCAGCCAGCAGTATGAGTAAAGTAAACTTAAAGACAGCAGCAAAAGAAAGCAGAAAGAGGCAACGGCGGGAAAAATAGAGATTGATGAAAATTGATATGAAGAAGGCAAGACAAAAGGCAACAATGAAGCAGTATGTGAACTTTCTGCGTTGGCATCTAGTCAGGATTCAGAAGTAGAATTTGATAACATTGATGAGTATCAGACCACTTAGTCATAGTACGTATTCGTCTACACTCTACAGTGGCTGCATACACAGCTGCTACTAACTGCCTCATTACCAAAAATATCCAAGAGCATCTTCCAGTCCTCTTTATTTTATTTTTGGTGCATTGTATCGTGTTGGCCTTCCAGACCGTGATGCTGTGTTTGTAGATGGAGCTGCCACACTGGCGATTAGTTATGACATTAATTTCTGAAATCACATTATCCAGAAGTTGGGTACCGGGTATAAAAGAGAGACAATAAGCAGCTGCAATGGAAGAACAAGAGTGCACACTGGCAGGCCTGCTATTACCTCAATGAGAAGGCAAAATGTTGCCCAGCGTCGACGGATCAAAGGAAATTATGGACCGCATAGCTATTATTGTCACTGGAAATTGTCCGGAAAAACTCTTGGCAATCCCAACAAATGGTGAACGGCATTCAAGAAAGTGACTCTCAGGTCAATACCAGTGTTGAAGTGCGGCAATTTAGAAATAGAGTCTCCCCAGACATCGCTCAATGTCGCTCAGGTCGTAGATTAACAATTGCAGAGCAATATATCTACTTCTGTCCAGATAACATAAAAAGTGTCAAATGGGTTGACCTCTAAATTTCATTTATTTTCATTAAAAAATTTTGTGATTGTTATAATCATGATAAGGAACAAAACAAGCCTTGTGGAGAACTGAAATCTGTTAAATGAATTTTGTGGACCAGTCTAATACTTACTGCATGTATATATGTATGTATGCATGTATGTATGTATCATACATACATACATGCATACAGACATGCGTAAGTATATATGTATTATCATACATACACTATGTATGTATGATAATACATACTTACGCATGTCTGTATGTGTGTATGTATGTGCATAGATAGGTATGTATGTATGTATGTATGTATGTATGTATGTATGTATGTATGTATGTATGTATGTATGTATGTATGTATGTATGTATGTATGTATGTATGTATGTATGTATGTATGTATGTATGTATGTATGTATGTATGTATGTATGTATGTATGTATGTATGTATGTATGTATGTATGTAGGTATGTTTGTATGTATGTATGCATGTATGTATGTTTGTATGTATAATTGTACATACATACATATATGTACGCATGAATGTTTATATATACATATGTAATGCCTCTCCTTGCTTGTCCGGCGAGTACGGTTTTAGATGATAGCAGGAGGAAATGGGAACAACTCACGGAACGTTTTCAGTGTTTTATTTTAGCAGAAGACACTGTTAAGATGTACATGGTAATTACGACGACTCTGATGATTTCGAGTCCTGACAGACAACTCCTAACTAACTAACTCACGGACTGACCGTCGCTGTTGTTGACTAGGCCGCTCTGCTCAACTTTCTTTGTTTGCCCCTTTATGTAGTGACTTCTTTGGCTGCTTGATCTGTCGTGTCTTAACCCAATTGGCCCCTAGCAACATTCCTGAATCTGTTACTAGGCAACCAAATGGATCTTACCCTCCTTTGCCTCTGCTCGGCCTGAGTTAGTCTGCGCTCTGCCTTCCTGCCCTCTGTCTCTGTCTCTGTCTCTGTCTCTGTCTGTGTCTCTGTCTCTCTCTCTCTCTCTCTCTCTCTCTCTCTCTCTCTCTCTCTCTCTCTCTCTCTCTCTCTCTCTCTCTCTCTCTCTCTCTCTCTCTCTCTCTCTCTCTCTCTCTCTCTCTCTCTCTCTCTCTCTCTCTCTCTGTGCTCGCCTCGTCTGCTCTGCACCGTCTACCTGTGTGTAACCTTATACCCTATCTCCTTATCCATCCGTATCATCCTTCTTCTTCCTTCCTTCTCTTCTTGTCTTATATTATGAGTCATCTAAGGCCTTACACATTCATTCACACATACCTACATACATACGTAGATGAATATACCATTTTAAGTTTTACGTAAAAATAAATGTGATTGGAACGGGACTTACATAAAAAAATATTTGATAGGTAATTTCCATTTTGATACTGAAATATGTTTCAAATCGCATTTAGTGTCAGTGCATTTAGTATGCTACGCTGCCGCTGCACTTTGATGCTGCATCAAAGGGAGAAAGTCGTGTGTTAACAGTTACGTCATCTCAGTCCATAGGCACAATGCCCGTTGGTGTCGATCGCATGTTTCACCATCATCCTCCATTTGTCGCGTTCTTGCGCCAGCCAGCTCAGTTTTTGTATGTCCATTCCACACCAGTCTCTGACATCGTCCAGCCATTCCCTGCTTGGCCTCCCTCTGACCCCAGTGCCGTCAATTACCCCGAACATAGTTTGCTTCACCAGTCTGCTGCTGTCCATTCGGCACACATGTCCAAAAAAGTTGAGCTTCCTCTCCATTATCACTTGTTCGATGCTTTTATTGCTTCCCACTCTTTCACGCACCTCTTTGTTTGTTATTTTCTGCTGCCATCTTATGCGCAATATCCGTCTATAACATCTCATCTCGAATGCCAGGAGTTTGCTTGTGTCCTGCTTCCGCAGAGTCCATGTCTCACATGCATATAGTAGTATGCTAAATACGCAGGTTTTGATGATCCCCATTTTCGTTTGTATGCTGATTTCACGGCTTCTCCAAATGTTCCCAAAGCCCACCATTGCCCCTGCTGCCTTCGCTATTCTTCTTCTTATCTCTTTACTGCAATCGTCTAACAGTTACGTAGAAAACTGAATTAGCCCAGCATTGTCTTCAAAGTGATCACTATCGAGCCAATTTCTACAGGACAGTCAGAAAATCATAATAGTGTTCTGAGCATCTCACACTGTTTGGGTAAGACGATGAAAATTTCCAAGTGAAAATAATAACTTGGGCCTATTAAAAATGCTTGAGACTTTGTAGTAATACAAAAAAAGGAATAGAATTATAACGATCACATCAAACATTCCTTCCACAGAACGTAAGGCTCTGGCAGAATCATTAAAATTGATTGTTCAATTGAAATATTATTATTAATAACTCCCAACATTTAATAAAAAAAATTACGATTCTCCATTCTCTCATGGAAAAGCAAACTGCTCTTTATGGAATAATAGGAAGAACACAGTTCTCTTCAACCTCAATGAGAAAGTGGATTTGTCTTCGAAAAATTCCCATTCTGCATTCTCAATTTTCTTTGCTCGCGATTACAACCGTGGGTTCATGTTTCTAGGCCTAGACCTACTCCATTATCAATTCAATTAATTTCTATTCAATTTTGTTTATTGAGCGAGAAAAACAATTTCAGTAAGAAAAAGTGATTAAACGAGTTTAACAAAGAAATAATAAAATACCAAACACCGAAGTTTTAATCAGAGTGAGAACAACCTTAGACTTTCCTTAAGACCTAGTTGACCAAGTCTAGGATATGATCAATAATATTACGTTGCCTTCTCATTTAAATTTAGTGAAAATTCAAAATAATGCCTTATGAGTGTATAGGCATGTGTAAACGACCAAATAATGACTAGGCTACTTAATTATTGTAATCAGATAAATTAATGTTTTTTAATCAATTGATGATACTTCTAATAGCCTACTGTTTATAACTTAATTTGTATCAGACTAACCATGCTTGTTGTTGCACACGGACCAATAATTATATTGACTTAGATAGCCTACGTTGCTGGATGAGTATGGGAATTGTAGACAACTGATTGGTCAGAGGCAAGAAATGGATTTATGTGGCGTTGAGGTTTACAATGAAGACCTTAAGTGTATTATGGGCTTCTAAGTAAGACTGGAGGGGCCGAACCCGTCACGTTCACACCTCGACAGTGATGGATCACTCATCATTCATCAAGTAGTCTTAACCTGCTAACGACACTCATTTTATATTGCTATGATCAAAAATTATATTGGCTATAACATATAATAGAAATATTTATAGAAATATTTAAATAATCGACTATAATTAATGACGGGGATCGTACATACGTAGATTAGTGACAAATGATTAAAATGAAAATTATGGTTATACTCAAATTGGCAGGCTATTGTTCTAATAATTAAAATTAACATGTTTCAAAATTAGATCAAAACTCATGCTGCCCAAGTCGTCGTTGACAATTATATCTAACCTCTGAACCTCAGAGCGCGACGTCATTACAATTTTTGGACGGCTTCACATCACGCCTTACTATTTATGGTTAGGTGACCTGAATTTTATCATGTCTTTTGGTCGCGTTCAATATTATTGGCCAACCATAGATTACTCATTGCGAACCAACCATAGATTAGTCATTGCGAGCCGTGCGTGAGTACTTGTGTGTTTCCTTGTGTGTTCTTGTGTGTTCGTGTGTCTGTTGTGCGTGTGTCTGTGTGTATTCAGCGCATACGACTTAATCTCAGTGAGTTCTTTCCATTTGAATTGTCTGCTTCTTCAATTATGTACCGTTACCATTATCGTTGGCGATGACACTACGAGCAGGACTCCCTTTCAGTGTCAAGTACTGGCGTCGAAGAGAGCGATATTTTATCATTTAAAAACTTTATTTTCTGAATTCTTCCTTCTTTCTAACAACGGGCGGAGAATCACGCCTTTGCATGACGTCATATGTGGCGCATGCGCATGCTTTGAGTTGGGTGAAACAGGGCGGGTTGCCTGAAAGAAGTGAGGGAGGGTGAACGTCTTCTATCTTAGACGCACAGTCTATGGCTCTATGCACTATGCCTGGCGTAGGGAGGAGTTTGCCGACTGAATCAGTCGAGCGGAAAACTGGCCAACCGTGACGATAGCAAAGCCAACTCAGTGGCTTTGCTGTGGTCTTATCTTAATGTCTCAGGTGTTGGCGATTCGAAAGCAAACAGATTGATCTGAAAATGACGATAATCAGAAGAATAATTTTCGGAGGACTTTACCTCTTTATCGGATTCTGCATTGAAACAACTGTTGGCCAAGGTAAAGTTTTGTATATCGCAAGCTTCTATTTTTTCGCTTGAGTAATTAGCTAAGCCTAGGCCTGAGTGAGTTGGCTTAAAAGCAGCTTAGCTTCCCGCTAATGCTGTTGCCGTAGTAGTTAGTATTATAATACAATATACAGCCCCCGTTAGCTGTAATTACGAACTGGCGCTATATCAATGTAATGAAACTAATTACGAATACCTGTGGCTTGTTTTCTTAACATAAAGAAGTCTGTCCTAATTCCTTGTTTGTAATGATGAGCAAGAAATGGCTAATGATGATTAGAGGGATAAATGGTTTATGAGAGAGACAGAGAGACAGAGAGAGACAGACAGACAGACAGACAAGACAGACAGACAGACAGACAGAAACAGGGACTGAGTCGAGAGAAAGATTGAAGAATGAAGAAGCAAAATTAATTAATAGAAGCAGAGAGTGAGCTTAATTAAGGAAGGAAAAGAAAGGCAGAGAACGAAGCGTATGAGCGAGAAACAATCCCAACCTCCAGAAAGGTGATTCGCCTGCCATGTTTTCTTACAGTGACCTGCAAGCCCTACACGCTGGTCCAACTTCCTGGTGCGATACCAACAAGCGGAATAGCGACACCAAGCACGGCGAGGTCAGACTGCGAATCATCTTGTCTCAACGACGCTTCCTGTTTTGGGTTCGCATGGAGCGGAACTGCGTGCTCTCTCAACAAACAAGCAGTTGATGCGCTTCTCTACAACGCCACATCCGTCGATTATTACAGTCTCATCAGAGGCTACACCAACTGCAACTCAGGTATAATAGGTCTACATAAATATCTTATGATGTATTTCCTAAAATCTTATTAGTTACTGGTACTGTAGGTATCTTGTGATCGACACTCCGCTCGCATTTCTTTGGTCTACATGTAAGTTAATGCCGGTCTCGAGTTGAGCCACAGTTGCTCTGACTCTGCTTTCGTTGTCGTAGACGACGTAGAGTTCTAATTTCCTTCCCATGATCGATATTCATCAGCACTTTCTATGTAGTTGAGTTGTTTTAGTCTAGGAAATTATTCTGGATATCAATCAAACGACTTGCTGTCTTCATATTTTGATATAATTTGATGCATGCTTTCTCTTTCTCTCGCTCTGTCTCTGTCTCTCTTTGTCTGTCTCTGTCTCCCTCCTTCTCCTCGTCCTCCTCCTCACTGTGCATTCTCTTGCTGGCTTTATTTCTGTTGTATGTACAGTGTACACTCTAACCACAAATTGCGGCCATTGCATCGAAGCGCGTGTTTGGACCTCTAAAGAATCATAATGTTATAACACTGGATGACTGCCGATTCTAAGACGACATGTTGCTTCATTAAGGAAATTAAGTAGTCACGACTAAAAGAAATACCGGTATTTTAGATGTCCATCCAAAGTCAAACAATGCATTAACCTCTTCCACTTTCCGCTTCTCTCCCTTCCCATTTGCCCATCTGTGCCCCTTTATATTTCCGTCCCTGAATTCCTTTCCCTCCCTTCTACCTAACTTCATTTTCCGCCCATTTCCCTCTCTTCCTCATTAAAACGTTATGCCTAGGCAGGCTCCACCCTTGAGGTCGTTGTGCCTTGGTACTGTTGTAGCATAGCGTGCATTTTGCCTAGATAAGATATTGCATAGTGTACTCTGTGCATTTTTGTATGTAGGCCTACTCAGCACTCATGGGCGGAGACCTAGGGGGCAGCGGAGGACGGTCCCCTCCAAAGTTTGTGGTGGGGAGATCGGAGGTGCTTATATCTCCCAATATTTCAGAAATATCATAATAAATTTCTACAGTGTTAAGCACTGTTTATCCGTAATGATCAATTTTGTTAGGATGACAGCCTAAAATGCTATCATTACAATTTGCAAATTGAAAAAATTTAAACAATGGGAGGTGACATTTACTGAAGTCGTAAGCCATGTCAATGAGCACTGAAATCATGAATAATTTTGTGAAGATGACAGTTAGAAAAGCTAAGATTGCAGTGTGGAAATCCAAACATTGCGACACTCAAGAACTAAACCTTGACTATCAGCATTGGAAACTGAGTAATTTTATTAAGATGACAGCTTAAATTCCTACAATTAAAATATGGAAATTCAAAAAATCAAAACAATGCCGATTTGCATTCATTAAAGTCTTCAGCCATGTCATTCAGCAATGAAATTATGAGAAAGTTTGTTGAGATCACATCCTAAAAAGTTTCCATTACAGTGTAGAAATTTTAAAATAATAAAACAATGAGGGGGAACTTTGAAGTCTTAAATTAGAACTATTAGCACTCAAATGAAGAGCAATTTAGTCAAAATGACAGCCTAAAATGCTGTAATTGCAGTATAGAAATTAAAAAATGTTCGACATGGGGACACTTTGAAGTGTTTGACCAAAACATTTAGCACTCAAATGATGAGCAATAATTTAGTTTAAATGACAGCCTAAAATGCTACAATTGCAATATGGAGATTAGAAAATGTTTGACAAGGGGAACACTTTGAAGTCTTAGACCAAGGCTATTAGCACTGAAATGATGAGCAATTTCGTTAAAATGATGGCATTGCAGTGTGGAAATTCAAAACATTTTGACATTGGGGGGACACTTTGAAGTCTTAGACCACGACTTTTAGCACTGAAATTATGAGCAACTACGTTAAAATGACAGCGTAAAATGCTACCATTGCATTGGGGAAATTCAAAACATTTCAACAATGGGGAGGGCCCGGAGGGCACTTTGAAGTCCTAAGCCATGACTATTAGCAGCCTAAAATGCTACAATTGCAGCATGAAAAATAGAAACATTCGACATATAGGAAGGTGGCATAAACCCCTTTTCCTGATCGGCGCTTCGAGCCTCGGCGATCGTTTTTCGGCCACTCGTCCGTCCCCCAAAGTTCGGACCAAGTCTCCGCCTATGTCAGCACTGTCTGCAGTAGGCGGTGCCTAGGTAAGATGACTATAAAGTGCATTGTGCTTAGGCAAGTGGCACTATAGTGTACGTTGTGTATTCAATAGGGCATTGTGTCTTGGTAAGATGCACTCAAGAAGCAACCAGTTCTAACCACAGGCAGCTAAAAGGAAGCAAGCAGTGACCTTGCGAGAGGATAAAATTAATGTCGTTAGCACACAGCGTGAGGAGGGAATTATAATTATAGTCCTGACCTGACCGCTTCGTTCTGGCTTAAGTTTCATGTAATTAAGTGGAGAGGTTTAGGTTTTTCAACACAAACAGTAGGCTAACTAAGGTGCAACTCAGATTTAAAACGTGCTATTAGTGGAGGTGTAGGCCTGCGAATTTTAATTAGCCTACATCAATATATATGTATATTCGTTTAATTCATTAAGCAACAGACAAAACGCTGTAGGTTTACATTAGCAAAATTGACAGCTTAAAACTTATAGTCAAGATAGTTAGTACATGATTTTGAATAGCATTAAATGAATTCATCCAAAAACTGGTCCTAGCATCTTGTTACTGGTTCTCTCTAAACAAAGTTGCTCAAATGCGTCAATAAAACAGAAGCTGCATCAATATCGATTTCAACTTTAAATTTACCACTTGACATTCATTAGCAGCCAGAGTTTTTTTTCAGATTGGAGGATATACACTTCGAGCTTCTTTGCTTATCGATTTGCTTTGTTCTTCTTTTAGTGAGCAACTGCACTTATTCGTGGTCGGGTGTGAAGAATCAACATGGGTCCGGAGCAACGAATGCCAACATTAGCAATTTAAACGATTGCATAAAATTCTGTCACGATGGAAGTTCATGCACGGCACTCGACTGGAATGCGCATGATAAAGCGTGCTGGACATATACAAGCCAACTAATCCCTTTGTATGAAGCGACATATATCTACTTCTTCATGAAAAACTGTACAACACCAACACGTAAGATATACGCATTGGATGCGTTTGTCTTCTAAATCTAATAGGATCTCACCATAGTGGATAATAATTATAAAATCAATATAGGTAATTAGGTTTATTAGGTTGTTGCTGTTGTTTCTTCCCTTTCTTTATTTGCTTCTTCTTCTTCTCCACCTGTTCTTAATAACCTGACCATTATGATTTACATTAATACATTAACACAATGTCATAGATGCACTCATCACACGCCGCTTGAGTGAAAGGTGTTCAAAATCCTACCAGCATTATTTCTATTCATATTGCCATCTTCATCAGTGTCAGGATTGTTCTGGCGGGTAGGGTTGCATACTTATTTTTTTCTGTTGTTGTAAACGTTGTGATAGCAGGTGAACAGCGTAGATTGGAGGGTGGAAGAATGGCGACTGGAATAAAACACAACGAGAAGATATAGGCCTAATAATATATTTCGTGTTAAAACGATTCCACTTGTTTTTGGTTTCTTTTAATGCGACAGAACTAACTCCTCACAATCAGTAACTTAGATTCGCGTTTATGATTTGACCATCAAGAACATAATCTTCTGCTCTCACTTTCAGCACTGCAACCGACGACCACGCTTCCCTCTACTCCACCTTTGCCATCAACAGCGACTTCCACTTCCACCAAAATGCCCTCCTCCTCCTCCTCCTCTACCACTGCCACCACAGCCACTACGAAGCCAGCATCCTCCTCTTCCTCATCGTCGTCGTCCTCTCCGATGTCACCCATGACTGCGACCAACAAGACGACCGTCGTCTCAACGACACCAACAACAGTTCCAACAACACCAACAACAGGTTTGTCTTCTATGTTTTCGAACTATGGAACAATCGATTAAATTGCGCCTCTACTCAACTCATTCAGTCATTCGATGAATATCTGGGTTGAAATGAACGCTTACATGAAACTAGCCTCGAACTACCTTATATTCAACTATTTTAACTAAATGTATTATTTTTAACCTTCACACAACCTCTTACATTCATCCAGCGCTTAACCCTCGGGCTACCAAGGGTTTTTCGCAAATCAAACGCGTTCCGTCTGGAATAAAATTTTGAAAAAATTGGTAGCTGTAGAGGGTTCATTGGGACACATTTTGAGCTAAAACTTTTGATGATGCCCCCTACCGTTCAAAAGTTACACCCGATATACCCAAGGTACCAGAGGGGGTGGATACCTCCCCCCTAGGATATCGTCTGTAACTTTTCCGCCCCATAATATTAAGAGACACAAATTATACCATTCTATAGAGGAAATGTGGGGCTACATTTTCATGCTCATTGAGTTGTCTTTTGACAACCGGAAGTGCTCAAAATAAATTAAAATATATATAAAGGTGTTTTATTTTCATAAAATTGTCATGTTTTTTCTATTATAACTTATCCATAATTTATTTTTTGATACAAATAAATTATGCCATTCTGTAGAGGGCATTTAGGGCTATTTTTTAATACTAAATAATTTAAAATTTGATGACCGGAAGTGCTCAAAATAAATTAAAATGTATAAAAATGTTGGGTTTTCTTGCAACGCGAACCGATATGTCTGCGTAAACGTTTTTCAGCAGCTATAACATGTTTTTTTTGTTTTGATTTAACATTAAACAGACTTATTACTAGTTTTTATAGTTGAATATTGGACTTTATTATATGTAAACTACTTTTTATATATAAATCATGTATAAAACACACAGAATTTAATATATTCCCTATGCGTAAGTATACATTTTGTGGAATCGATGGGTACCCATGGTAAAAAATTCATAATTTCGAGGGGCTTTCATATTTTCTGAACCTAAATATACCATTTTGTGCAGAAATGAATGCTGAATCAAATGGTGCATTACAAGTTATGATATCTCAAACCAAACCCAAAATCCGGGGGGGTGGTAACCACCCCCCCTTGGTAGTCAGTGTTACAAAAAAAGCTTGGTAGCCTGAGGGTTAAAGTGTAAACAAAGAAGTGTCTGGGCACTCCTTAACTTTATAGTATGTGCTTATGAAATGAGTGGCATGATGACGTTCAGATTTTAAAATAAGTGCATGGACGCCGTCCCTGACCTTCCAGCCACACTTTAAGCCCTGCCTTCATCGTACCTTAGATTGAATCTTCAATTGCAATGAACGCTTACATGAAACTCACTTTGAACTACCATATGTATTCAACTATCTTAACTAAATGTAGGCCTATCAATATATACACATACATTAGTGTGTAATCGGCCATTTTTCTGACGACGTTTTTGTCACTCGGACAAAATTTTAAACATTTTTGCTACCGAAAAAACTAAGCGCCTGCTCATTTCTATATTATCGTTTGATTAGAAGGCGAAAACCTTCGTATTAGCTGTAAATCAGGTCTATTCTGATCCAGTAAGACCCTACAATCATGCACGTGTGCAAACTGTGAGCGTTTGTCTTGCATTAATGAGAGGCTACTTACTTACTTGCTTAAGTAAGTTACTTGACAATGTGTTCTTGATTTTTCTAGTTTCACTGTGCAAAGGCGTCAAATGTGGGATGGGTGAAGAGTGCTTGAACCAAACCTGCGTCTGCTCTACCTTATGTTTCCTAATCTATTCTCCCGTCTGCGGTAGTGACAACCGTACATATGGCAACGAATGCGATCTGAATGTAACCTCCTGTAAGGCCAACAAAACGATCCATATGGTTCGAAAAGGCAGATGCGATGATTTAGGTAAATCAAGATTCACGAATATTGTCTAAGAACGAATTTTGGTCGGTGGAACTCACTTGCTTCAAGCACCGTTATCGCTAGTATTACACTAGCAATGATGTCATTAGCACTATCAGTGTTATCATGACTAGTGCTGAATAAGCAAATTTAGCAATGTTAGCTTTGGTATTAAATTTTTAATGTTATTGCTAATATCAAAAATGTAAAGTTATTGATAAGATAGAATTGCCTATGGTGACATTAAACTAAATAAAAAATAGCATTGAATTTTGGCTATTTTCATTACTAAATGGTAGGCCTATTCTATTGGCATTGCAACCATTAGTGTCAAATTGGAAATGTCCTTATTGCTATTGAATGCGTTGTCGCCAGCATTAAATGTACAATAATATCATCACTTACATTAGTAATGTTACCATGACCAAACCATAGTTTTGTTTCTTTCGTGCAGAGCTTGACAATGAGTATGGAGATGATGGTAGCGACGGTGAATTCGCCTCCGATCCGATTTCGATTCGTCCAGCCTACATCGTGTTGGCTGGCATCGGAGGAGGTTGCCTTCTGCTCGTCCTCACTGCAGTCATCATCCTCTGCCAGTATCCGTTGCGTGGAGCGGAGACGTATTCATCAAGTGGAACGCTCGTCAACGGTCGCAATGAATACGCCAGCCAGGACATCAAGATGGACCCCGTTGATGGAGGAGAAGGAGGAGAGGGAGGAGGTGGAGGAGAGGAGAATGTTGAATTCAATCCGTACTACAATCGATCGGAGATGGGAGCACCAGACTTCACGAAAGAGGAAAACATTATGTAGCGCACATAAATATCATCGTCACCTTCAATATCATCATCATCTTCAATATCATCATCATCATCATCATCATCGTCGTCGTCGTCGTCGTCATCATCATCATCGTCGTCATCATCATCATCATCATCATCATCATCATCGTCGGCATCATCGATGTCATCATTCATCTGATATTTACCGCGTGCATCATTTTCAAAGAACGCATCTGTGTCAATTGCACAGCCTTTCAGCTCAACTGGATTCTGTATTAAGAGGGCGCTATATCATTTTATATAACTATGCTGGGTCTCGTTGATCATATATTACTTTACACTGGTTCGACGTAAGAGTGCGTGTAACGATGCAATATTATGTTTTACTCATTAATCATTCAGGGCTGATAGATCTACTTATTCATTTATTGCCTTGATGAAGGATTTAAACATTTTATTGGTCTTTTCGTTTTAATCGATCTGTTCTTTAGTCATTGTTCACATAATTATTATTGATGTTCGGATAGTTTTGAATTGGCCATGATACTGTTTATTCCCATCTCAATTCTTCCTTTCGTTCGTTAATTCATTTAGTTACTTAATGGAAGAATTAAAAACAATTAACACAGCTCATATTAGTTCCTTGTTGTCTGCATGTGGCCTCCTGCACCAGCTCTATGCTGACGACCTGCAGGCCTTTGCTCACTGCTTTGCCGCTGATGCAGTGTCCACTGTATCTTTAATATCCAATCCCATTGATGCTCTCTCATCATGGATGGCATCTAATCATTTACTACTAAATCCCTCTAAAACTCAGTTCATCTGGTTTGGTACTCGCAGGCAATTGACGTCCATGATTGATCTGCACTTGATAACAGCAACTTTCCCTGATATCTCGTTCTCTCTCACAGTGCGAGACCTTGGAATCACCTTGGATCAAGAGCTCAATTTCTCAAAGCATATCAATTTGGTCACTCGTAGTTGCTACTACCAGCTTCGGCAAATCCGATCCCTCTCTCATAGTGCTACTATGACTCTTGTGCATGCCTTTGTCACTAGTAGAATTGATTACTGCACTTCGGTACTCGAGTGTCTGCCACTTGGACGAATTGGGCGCCTTGAACGAGTTCTTCGTTCGGCTGCTTGACTCACTGGACGCATTCCTAAATATGCCCCCGTCTCTGCTTGTATAGTTTTATGCTTGACGTCCTTCACTGGCTCCCTGTTTCACAGCGCATCTCCTACTGAGTTGCTGCACTTGTTTGGCGACGCCTTATTGATTGTGCTCCATCATACTTGTCTAGCCGTTGTCGACCTGTCACCGACCTTGCAGCTCATCGAACTCTTCGCTCCGCGACAAAGGGAGAGCTTTAATTTGGTTCCTCGAGCCCGCGCTTCTACCAGACAGCGTCGAATCTTTTCTATTGTGGGTCCGCTATCTGGAATGGCCTCCAACTAACATGCCTAGGCTAAATTGACCTGTTTTTTATAAGTTGCTCAAATCCTACTTTTTTAGCTGTGGCTGGGCTGGGAGCGCCTATGAGTAGGTTTCTTGAAGAGGCGCTTATAAATTGTCAAGATGAATGAATGAATGAATGAATTCAACCAATGGAAATGCGACATTGATGCACAACAAAATGGCGTCACCTTCAGCTGTAAAATTAATAAGAAACTGGTAGCAACGTAAATTGTATACATTAATATTAAGGCTGCGAATGTACATCTGACGTTTTCTTTCTTCTTTTCTTCCATTACTTTTCCGTCGAATACTTTTCGCTCATCGTGATGTTGAGCCGCTATTTCCGCAGCAGCCTAAACAACATGGTCAGCAATGATGTGAAAGTTTTGAGTGGAAATTAAGTCATCGTTATTAAATAAATAATTTATAATTGATGATGAAAAGCACAGAATTTCGAAAAATAAATGATTTTTTTTATTGTTCGGAATTGTGCGTAGTAGACCTTTACCTTCCTCACGAAGTACACCATTGATCGAGTTAATTAGTGCTAAAATGGTTGGTTCGCACTACTGCACATAGCCTTTTACATGTATGTTCGAGTTAGGCCTACAACACAACTATAATAATATGGTCTCTTACCAAACCAAAACAGTTGAAAGCATTGGGCTTATTTAGCCTCTTAGTTTATTTTTATTTTCTGCATCTGAATGGGTTAGTAGGCCTATGTGTATCTTCCTGTAGCAACTCATTTGCAGGGCCTGCTGTAAATTTAGATGTTGCAAGCTTCAAATGTTTGATCATCAACTCAAACAAACAGTCGGTTATATTCTTCTAAAATACGTTGACAAGGGTACTTTAAGCCATGTCTAAAAGTTGAGTGAACCTCAGTCAATTATATAGGCCTAGATTATATATAGGCTAGCTTAATGTGGATAAAACTGACTTTAATAATAATATTATTGTGCATTACCGGTACTTCATACATGTATGGGATATAGTCTACAACGATACTTCTCCATATCATTTTGTCGTTTTTGCCATCCCTTAATTGCCTGTCGATTTTGTTAATGGCGG
The DNA here is from genome assembly GCA_949752735.1 of Lumbricus terrestris. Lineage (NCBI taxonomy): Eukaryota > Metazoa > Annelida > Clitellata > Crassiclitellata > Lumbricidae > Lumbricus > Lumbricus terrestris. The sequence continues at coordinate 216,021 of OX457048.1, read as the reverse complement.
AATTTCTTTTGACTGAAACCCCACGACTTAATATCTTCAATCAATCAGTCAATCAAATCATTTATTGTTCCCACAATAAAACATAACATACAGAAAATAATGTAACACAATAATATAACAGTTGAGTAGACAACCAATGTGATTACAGAAAATGATCAATGCATGGAAAACAACGGAAACCCCTGAAGGGAAAATTCCGCTAGGAAGGGTCCCTACTTTCAAAATTAACCCTGTAAGATGCTGGGAGATCCATATATGAATATGATTAGTGGGGGCGCTGAAGAAACATCGAGATTGTGATTGCGATTACAAATGCAAACTGCGACCAAAAACAGATTCTTTAGTCTTTACGTGGGAGAAATAAAATGACAGGAATCTGATCATAATGATATGATGCTGTTCAGTGGCGCTGCCTGGGGGGCTGGGGGCTAAGCTCCCATACAAGAGGCTCAGCCCCCCTGAAAAAGGGCCATCCGAAGCTTTTCACATTGAAATATCCACGATTTTTGGCTGACGACTAAAAAAAAAGGTCGTCAGAAATTTTTGCGGCAAAAATGGAAAATTTTCGCCGCGAGGGCTTCAGCCCGCCCGAAACTGAAATCCTGGCGCCGCCACTGATGCTGTTTGTCACTTTTCTGATGCACAGATTTTAAGATTTAGGCAATGACTAATAATTTGCTTATTATGTATAGGCCATGTGAAAAGCTGTTCTTAGCTCTGTAAGGCAGTGGGCATTTGCCAATTTTTCGTCGCACTTAACAGGACACAATCCTGCTTGAAGTGATTTGGAAAACGAAATAGATTAAACAAGACAGCCTTTTATTCATGAATTTTATCCTTTTAAAATAATTTGCAATCCTTTGTAATCCTGTGTAGGCCGACAGTCGAATGTGGTTGGCTAATGTGGTCTCGAGATGAACTGATATCAGTATTTCTCCTTTCAGATCTGAGAGCCCACACTCACTTCCAATATGATTAGACCATGTACTTATATGTAAGCTTATACATGTTGTGTATGCATGAATCATGAACGCATATGTATGTATTGTGTTGCATTGCATATGAGAGTGCTTCTTACAGTATACTAGGTATTCAGAGACGCTTCAGCGTGACAGCCCTGAGGAAATAAGATTCATTAAGCAGCGACGGGCTGAAGGTGTCCTCACGATAAGATCTTACTATGGACAGCGGGAAAGGAGGTCATTCCACAAAGAAGTGTCTGCACTTGCAATTAAAGGTTGGGTCATGGCAGTCCTTGCCCGAAGAACTAGGAGATCAAAGGAGATCAGCAGACCGGAGAGGGCGAAAAGAGATTGCGTAAAAGGGTTTGTCCACGGTTTGTGCATCAAGTGAATCAAGTCACAAAGGTATTTAGAAGTTTGCCCATTTTGAGCTTACATGCATTGTATGTATGATGTATATAATCACCCTATATACAATTAATTTATATATATAGCCTAAATATATATAGTCATTAGGTGTGTTCTCATTGAATGACCGCTAACTCCCTGCAGTCTTGCAGGGAGTTATATTGGGCGTGTGACTGTCATATCATAAATTCCTTCCTCTTTATATCATTGAAGAGAAGATTCTATCTCTCAGCTTTTGATCCTACAAAGCAAGCTTTCAAGCAATGTGCAGTCGCCTACAACTTGCCTACCCTAACATTTGTGCTGCAGCTGAGAAAAGTGGGGAGGGAATTCCTTCACATTCCCTCCCCAGGCTTAAAAGTGGGGAGGGAATTCCCTCCCTTCCCTCCCCGGGATTTACGGCCCTGTGACTAACCTCTATAGTCTCTGTAACGGAGTTCCAACGCTACCTTTCGTTTAAAAAGCAACGACGGTAACTTTGCTATCAAGTGATCGATAAAATTATAGTAGCCTACCATGACTATCACCCACTTCCAAAGACATCGAAGCCAACCATTCTACTTTTAAAGGCATCGATACTGATTTCTAAAATTCAATGACAGATAGTAAACTAACTCTCGACTATAATTATGTAGACAGAGCAACTGGTTGTCAGCTGAGTTTCCGCTTTCTATGCAGACCTTCTGCTACGTCTGTTTGATCTGTGTTTGATATGTGCCACGTGGTCTGTTTATGTTAGGCAAATAATGTATCACATTCACCAAACTTCAGAAGCACCACTCAGAATCGAAGCGCAGAGCACCAACCGACCTACATTCAGTCATTCAAGCAACGTTTCTTGAGATTATTATCATACAAGGACTTCGTTCAAGGAAATTTTAGAACTGAATAACCTCTTCTGTTGTCACCATCATCGATGGTAAATTATTTCCAAATCGGATGACAATGGTAACAACAGCAGATGTCTCTACATGTGCTTTTACAGCTGCACGCTAATTAATTTTGAATTGGCTTTTGTGCAGAGCTGCACACTTGAAAATCCTGTATTACACGATCCATTGGTTCCAAATATTATTGCTGTTTGTCATTCCGATTCTGGCCATTGACTCTCTTCTCATTGCAGACCAGTATCTGGCATGGCGGAAGACGCATCCACTGCCATTGTGGTCATGGCTTCTACGGTCTGAAGATTCCATGAGACGTTAGTTAGCACTGCTTCATTAGAATCAACTTATTTGTTTTCGATTTGACGAGGTAACTTCATGTAACGAGTGTCTCAAGGTTCTCTAGTCTTCAACACGTTGAATGCATTCAATGCAGAGACACCCTTGTTGCTTTGCAGGTTACATGAATCACAGACAGACACACAGACACACATGCACACAGACACACAGACAGGCAGACAGACAGGAAGGATAGATAGACAGACGGATAGAGAGGAAAGGAGTGGAAGGAAGACGAAAAGGAGGAAAATGATAAGAAGAGCGAGTAGGAGGTGGCGTGCCTCAGTTGGCCAGGCCATGAAGCGTAGCAAGTTATTGTTGCTTTGGGTTGGCCACCGACGTCTGAGTCAACGAGGCGTGTGACTTCTCATGCGTGTCATGTTTTTCTTCTCTTCTTGTCTTGAATCAATCACAAGGTTCGCAAAACACAGTCAGAAGAAGTTTAGAATTTCTTCCTCTTCTTCTATTCTACTTTTCATTATCAACAGCAGATCTGAAGAGAGATTGCGGCGTTGATCATGATGCTGATCAGGAGATCGGATCTTTTGGCCATCGTGATCCTCTGCTTTGCATTCAACATCGGATCCGTAACTGCAGGTAAGAGTTATTGTTCGTTGGTCAATGTGGGTGTTGTGTGAAGCAGGAAGACCTCAGTTATTGAGCTCGAATCTGTGGCAACTGTTAAACCAAGTAATGCAAGAAATCCATCGATAAACAATTTTATGAACCTGAAAGAACCTATTCGAAAGACAACTCAACGGCGGATTTGATATTTCTTTCTAGTTTCACCGTTTCATTACCAGTTCTTAGATGATCTTGTGTCAGAAACTATCGATCCATCAAGATTAAAAATACAATTTTTCCCAGATAAATTCTAAATCTGGACTCTCCGATTGTGATTTCCCGAGATGCAAGCCTTGATTGAGAATTCTGAATAGGTTGCTATAATAATAGTCTATAGAAATCGACAGATTAGAACAGATTAGATAAGATAACAAATCTTTGCAACGTTCATATCTGGTCAAAACGTCATTGGAGGCATTGGAGTCATTGCATTGAAATGGAATGTTGTTATTAGAAACGTGGTAGTGTTTTGCTTCACATAGATTCAATGAGTCATTTCGTGAGCTGTGTTTTTTGTGTTCATGCCTTGTTAAGCATGACACCTTCCTTCGGGCGCCCAAGTGCCACGCCCTTCTGTCTACCGGCCCTGTTAGTCTTTCTTACACCGTAATATTATGAACAATTCTATGCAATAATTAATGATACAATTCTGCAATTTCTTACGGCCTCAATTCAGATCAGATATTATTATTATGTTGGAACGAGAAATGTGTTCATCAGATTTCATCTCACATCTCACATCTCACTTCACTTATTAGTGATAAACGATTGGAAAGACGTTGGTAGCCGTGAAACTAGATCTTATCATCTGCTCATTCAGAATTTCAGATGGGAAGACATCTCACTTCAGGCCGTCCTCTCTCTATCGTGCTCCTTCAGGTTAAAACATCTCCACTGAGCGTCCAGTTGAAGAGTCTTTTCAAGAAGCGAGGTCTTCATTCTGTCCATTGGCCATCAGTTGTTACATTTTTATTACTTACTGTTTTCTACATTTTAGAAGTCACAGCCGCTGTCCTTAGACGTGAGAAGCTCAGGAAAGGGCTCAACCCTCCCCCCACTAATCTTTCCAAGGGCCACAAATTAAAGTAATCTCTTCTCCCAACTTCACGTGAAACATAGTCAGAATGATGACAGTTATTTTTTCTACACTACAATGCTCTCATTCTGTCCTCTGTGTTACTTTGCTGTCGTTTTAGTTCCCTGTAACAGCTATTCATGGATTGAGGTTCCGTCAGCTGGTGTTCTCAGTCCAACCCTTGACAGCGGTGCAGTCAATGCTTCCGATTGCCAGGCAAGATGCTTTAACACCAACGGATGCTATGGAGTGGCGTGGAACCAGTCTGCAGCCATCAACTCCAGATGCTACTACAACTACAATGCGATCAACTCCGCAAGCAGCGGCATCAACTACTTCAGACAAAACACCTCCGTCACATACTTCGCACTCATCCGAGGCTATCCGAACTGCAACTACGGAGGTCAGCATCATCACTTGTTACACCATCGTTACCACATCATCATCATCATCATCATCATCATCATCGTCATCATTGTCATCATCATCGTCGTCATCATCATTATCGTCATAATCGTCATAAGCATCATCATCATCATCATCATCATCATCATCATCGTCATCGTCGTCATCATCACCATCATCATAATAATCATCATCATCATCATCGTCATCGTCGTCATCGTCGTCATCGTCATAATAGTCATAAGTATCATCATCATCATCATTATTATCATCATCATCGCCGTCATCATCATCATCATCACCATCATCACCATCATCATCATCATCATCATCATCATCATCATCATCTGATTCAATTTCATGGACTACATAAATTTTATATCGATTAGCAAAATTCGATATTTATAGTCATTGCGTCTTATTGTTGACTGCTTAGGATTGAATCTGTTGATCTTAAAAATTAAATTATATCAAACCCTATGACTCCATAAAGCGTCAGAAGTGATCGGATGCCCAAAGTCGTAAAAACAGGGGACAGAAGTTGGAACAAAAAGACAATACGGGTCGATTTCCAATTAACCCTTTGGGGTGAGGTGACCATTTGTAAGGTGAGGTGGTGTCTGACAAACACCAATACATATTTTTATTTTCAAGTCGCGATATCAAATGGAAAATATTAAGTTGAGTTAAACTATTCTTCTATTATCAATAATCAACTAAACAGACGATTACCACGAACAAATAAATTATCTGTTTTCAATCCCTATTAGATGGCTATAAGGTGAACCCATCCAATGTGTACTTAACCCATGCAAGTTTGGGTCCTCACGTGCAACATTATCAAGTGCACGAATAATCATAATATATATATATTTAACCCTCATGCGACCAACATATTTTACTCCTTAATAAGACCAACTGGGGTCCCGTGGGACCCCAATAGTAGATAACGCGTTCAGTGCTTTATGCGTCAATATTGGATAGGGTGACATAACTAAATTGCTTAAATAAGCATTGTCAATAGTTTTACTTAGTAATAATAATAATAATAGTATTTACGACAATTTATATAGCGCAATTACACATCCATGCCACGCCGTTACAATGGCATCCTACAAAGCAGCGAACATGCGGGATAAGCCCGAACGAACAAGTAGGCCTATGTTTTAGCATGGATTTAGAAGAGTCCACTGTTCATAGAGTAGTCCTCTATGAACAGTTTTGTCACAGACAACATTGGATACAATTGGATCTACTCTTGGATCCATTGTAATGGAGAATTACTTATGGCTTGTTGTTCATCGTGCTGCAGAGTGAATTTAGCCAACACAGGTCTGCCTGGTTTATCAACAAACGATACAAGAGTAAATTGGTCATGGCATCCGAACAAAGAACTCAATTCCTGGCGCCCCATGCCTTGGCTTCATTGCCCCTGGGACATGAGTTTTGTTGCTTCGAATTATACCAATGTATGTCATTCAATCTGGAGGCAAACCTGCTCCGTGCTCAGCAAGGCCAAAAGATGTAAACAGTCATCTGTTACAACGTTTCTGTCACTATACCGCCATGGTGATACAAGTTGTTTCACAACTCGTGCACCTTGCCATACCTCACGCTGTTCCTTCTGTCTCTGCCCGGGTATATAATGTCAATGGATAGCAAGTAGCAGCATCGCAACACACCATATCTTGATACCAAAGTTTGCAGGTTTGGACTTATGTACTGTCTGAAGTTACACCTGCCACAGTAAGCCACCAGCTGCTCATCCACTCACAGATCTATACCAGGAAAAAACCTTTGGCAATTGAGAAGAAAACACTTTCACATGTCATGGAAAGCAGCAAGTTTGTCGTTGTTTAGCCTTTCATCACGCGTTGCCCTGTTGTAAAATCTCATGTACCAGTACTTCATGATGCACGATATCGTGTCCTGGACATGCATGATCATTATCCGTGCCTTCGTATTTCTATCGCCATTCTATTCCAGAACTTTCCTTAGGCTTACTGCTTCTTTTGCACTACATCGTACTTGGCCAATTATTCTCGCTATCATTATATCTTTTCATAAAGTAGCGTTCTGTTCCGTAAGAAAACTCATTCTAATGCTGGGGTCCTACGGTACCCCAGCATATATTTCATATTTAAAAAATAACCGTAAAAGTTAAACCGGATTTCATTAGACGTAAACATTGAGCGATGTCTAAGTGACAAATTCATAAAATGTCATTTAAAAATATTGGCTAGCAAAAAAGTAGCACACGCCGATACGGTGCTGGGGTCCCCCAGGACCCCAGTTGGTCACTTGAGGGTTAATACAAAATAAAATGTTTTAGCCATCATTGTCGTCAGCCTTCTCAATGCCAACACAGAATTGACGTGTTCAAGGCACACTCGCATTGCAAATCATGGCTCATAAAATCAAGATGTATAATTTTTTTCTGCGAAAAAATGCAATTTCCTTTAAATATGCGACAAAATAAAAAAACTGTTCGTTCAAATTACCTGAAATTGTGGTAAAGTGTCCGTATTTCATATTCACAAAGGTAGAAAAAAATAATTAGAACTGGCTCCATGTTTTCCGCTAAAAATTTAAAGTAGATTGCCTCTGGGGTGTGTCACACCCCACCTCACCTCCAATGGATTAAAACAAAACTGAGTATTTTATCTGTCAACGTTAGAGACAAATCGTCATGAGCTAGTAATTATTCAGACTACGCGTCGCATAAAACGGTTTAAAAATCGCGATTTATGATGAAAAAAAATCAATAAAGTTGACTGTTTTACGCCGTTATGAAGATATTCAGGTGAAAAAAATGAAAAATATCCGATGCCTAAAAAGTAGAAATTTCCTCAGACATTTTTGGCTCAGAAAAGTCGATTTTTTCGACGGCAGCTTGTACTCCCATCAAAATCCAGAATAAACCCCCTGCCAGAACCTGCCTATAGAGCCATCCTATGTCCGCTAAAATGTCATAAAAATATGAACCCAACAGTTGCATGCAATGTTCTGCTTCAGATTACAACTGTACGTTCACGTGGAAAGGACAGAAAGATATCCATGGATTCTCAGGGACCGATGGCAACAGAAGCAATCTCTACGATTGCATTGCTCTCTGCCAGGAATCTCCCAACTGCTCAGGAGTTGATTGGAATCAGCAGGATTCCTCTTGTTGGATCAATTCCAACTCTCCAGTTGTCACTGGAAATCAGCCGAACATCACTTTCTTTCTGAAGAACTGCTCCAATGCTTTGCCAGCGACAAGTAAGAAACCCACGATCGAATAATCAGCATGAAAAATAATTAATAGAATACATGTAATAAACTAAGAAATATCGAAGACTACTTTGCTAATCAGAAGATCCCCAGAATATCTGGTTTAGAGATATTTGTGTCGCTTTTGGCTCTGATTTATTTAACAAAAATTACACAGTGTTTTGCAATTTTCGAGAGATAAATTATATATCTATAGGGTAGAGGATTCTTCTAGTGTGAGCGAGGGCAAATGGCGGTGGGCAAACCTCTAAGTCATTGGACTTTGTTTGTATAACTACTCGTTTTATCATAATATCTTATGCTGCAAATATGTCTCGATCTCTGACTTTTCATAATCGAATACAAACCAATCTGTTCTACTTGAAAATGTGTCTCTCAGAATAAACCCCAGAATAATTTAACTGTTGTTGTTTTTTCTTTGCAGCAAAAGCTTCGACGCCAGGTCTGTAGATCATCACAGACAAGTTGATTAATGATTTAATTAATTCAGTGCCTCAGTTTGCTGTACATTGTACAACGTTTCCATATTCATATCTTCTGTAGGTCTTTGTTCCACAATCAGCCAATTAATTGGGTCAATCATTTTTCACTCGTGTGGCTCTACCATTCATTCATTCACTACACAATTTAACAATTCATTCATTCATTTCTACAGTCTGTCAAAGTCTGCATTCACAGAGTAGCCTATTAATAATCTGTGATCTATTATAACACAATATTTGGGTGACAACACCGACGATGATTTTATGCTTCATTCAAGGGTCATCGAATGAACGAGGCAGTTGAATGAACTGCATCAATAATTATACAGGCGCTAGATAATGTACATTTCTGTATGTATTACTACTCGTTCGCGAACTCCTATGATGCAGCGACGTTCTTTCTCAGTGGTTGGCCCTAGAACCTGGAATGGATTCCCTGTTGCTCTTCGCCCGGTGCCTAGAGGTCACACCACTATGTTTCTTTCTCACTTAAAAACTGCCTCATTTAGCCGTTGTGGACTGGGAGCGCTTCCAAGTAGATTACCTTGAAGGTGCGCTATATAAAAGGTCAATAATAATAATATTATATTATGTACTACTAGATGGGGTACCCGGCGTTGCCCGGGAAATTCAGGATACGATCCGCTCCCGGCCACAGCCACACCACACTCCACCGCATCACACCCCCACCCCCACAACACCCCACCACATTCCGACCTCCAGTGGTACGCAACCCCTGAAATTTGGTTTTTCGGAAAAATTCACCCAACCCACTCCCAATCCCCCCATACCCCACACCCCTCCCCACCATCTCCCCAACCCCAACCCCACCCCCACTCCACCCCACTCCCCACCCACTCCATCCCTCTCCTCCCCACCCCACTCCCCCACACTCCCCACCCCCTTCCCACCCACTCCACTCCACCCCACCCACCACCCCACCCGCCACCCCATCTCAGCCCCTCCCCAAACCCCATCACACCCCACTCCCCACACCCCCACCGACCCCTGCGGGCCGAGGTGTGGGCTGAGTAGAGGCGAGGTGGCCCGCGTAAAAATCTGTCTAACTGTCAAACTATGGCAAGGGAATGGAAATTTATAGCGAAAATTAGGGTTTTCGCAACCCCACCGTGGCCCCCATGGTGGTAGAGATTCGCCAACCACTCCACCGGGTGGGTCTGATGGCCCTCTGTCTAGGTACAAAGTTTCAGAAAAATTGCTGAAAAAAGTGGAAAAAATTGGGGGGTTTCGCTCCCCACCCTGGCCCCCGTGGTGGTAGAGAATCGCCAACCCCTCGTTGGGATGTCTCATGCCGAGACCTACACAGTAGTGAAGGTTTGGAGTGAAAGCTCAAAAACTGTGGAAATGCATTCCGGTCAAACAGACAGACAGAATCTTCTCTTTATTTATATAGAATTTTTATAGATATACATTTAATATATATATTATATATATTATACGAAATCGCAAACGCTCTGAATGTGTCTTTGCTTTGTAGGGCCGTCCACTACAGCTACATCAACGACTACGACAACGACTACTACTCTACCAACAACTACTACAACAACTACTACTAGTACTACTAGTACTACAACTACAACAACTACTACAACTACTCTGCCTACAACTTCAACTGCGACCACTGTGACGACTACAGGACCTCCGACCAAAAATATGCCAGGAAACATCGAAGGTAGGGAACGGAATCGCCGATCAGGGATGCCATAGGGACGTCTAAGGTAATCAACGATGAACGGTCGTGTAATGTAATGTAATGTAATGTAATGTAAATCTTCGAGAATTTCTCAGCGCCCACAAAAGCGACGTCAGAGGATCAGCGTATTATTCACCGACGCTCTATCAAATCAAGTCCGCAATAGCCAGAGCTGCCTTTTTCAATCCGATGCCAGGTCAAAATCCGGGGAGGTCAGGCTGAGGAGACAGCATGGTGCTACACCGTGGTAGTCGGTGATGATTGTAGTTGGATGGTGGAACCTGATTAGTATCGGGATAGGATAACTTGAAGAGTTCAGTTTTCAGTCGTGAATGGAAGGCAGCAAAGGAGAGAGAGTGCAAACGGAGGAGAGGTTGAATAAAGAGGGGTGATTGGGTAGATAGGAGAATGAGCGAACAGGAGGAGGTCTGTTGGTAGGTAGTCCGTTCCAAAGGGCTGGTGCAGCATAGACTAAGGAGCGGTTGCAGAGTTTCGGAGAGCATGATACTGGAGGGAGAGAGAGAGACATGTATGATGATGAGCGAGTAGACCTGGACGGTTGGATGGTGAATAGTTGACGAATGTAGGATGGCTGAGAGGTTTGAAAATCGTTGTATGTGAGGTATACAATTTTTTTAATGGATGTGTTGAGAGACTTTCAGCCAATGAAGACACCTGAGATGGTTATGTTTGGGAGTTTTGGTTATTGCGCGGGCAAGAACATTCTGGACTGTTTGCAGGCGTTTCATTTGTGCAGAATCGTTATTGTGGATGAAGCGGGAGTAAAAGGAACTGGGGATGAGGAGGAGGAGGAGCAGGAGGAGGAGGGACAGGGAGAGAAATTGAAGAAAGAGAGCAGATTTAGAGGAGAGGAGGAGGAGGAGAAGGATGAGGACGACTTAGACGTTTGATAGCTGACCAGCATGAGAATTATTGTAGAAAAATTTCAAAAAATAACTGCGGGTCGGACTATGATCCGCGTGGAGTTGTGGTGTGAAAGCAGACTTTACTATGGGACCATAAGAAAGATTGGGGGTTGCACTCCCCTAAACCTCCCCGTCAATTATCCCCATGTAGATGAGTTGGAACTCGCATCAGGCCACTTGGCTAGTAACATTCACAAAGAAGTTAGATCGAATGCGTAATTCCTATACTTTCTGATTGGTTCTATACTTGGCCTAAGATTCTCAATATACCAGCAGTTCTCATCCTGTGGGCCCCGACCCGCAAGTTACCAATTTCTCCCGGAAATCGTAATTTGTTCTTATTGAAAAATATTTGCTTGAGCTTAATTGACGTAATTCGCAATGTTTGAATTCTGATAGCAGTTCCTCTTCTTCGGACGAATTTATGCAATCGGCATAGTAGGCCGCCCAATTATCCTTAGGCTATCTATGGAGCAAGAGTCCCAACTAATAGAACAGACTGTCCTGCGATGGAAGATTCAGAACCACATTTAAAGAGGAGACATGTCTGTCAGGCTTTTGGCTTCGTGATGCAACAGAATATCCACAACTTTCTAACAAAGGTTGAGAACCAGTGACTGCTGTGCATACAATGTGCAAGCATGATAGAGTCTCCACTATAACAGTCTGATAAGATTTGCATAGACATTACAGCCATGCTTGGAAATCAAATCACCACACCTATTTAAAGATCAATCAGTAAGTAGATTACATTTGCATATCAATGTGGACTGCTCTCAAAGAGAGCAACAGAAAGAGGATGAATAATAATAATAATAATAATAATAATAATAATAATAATAATAATAATAATAATAATAATAATAATAATAATAATAATAATATTAATATTAATAATAATAATAATAATAATAATAATAATAATAATAATAATAATAATAATAATAATAATAATAATAATAATAATAATAATAATAATAATAATAATAATAATAATAACAACAGCTCCAAGCATAATTTTTTGAAATCCCGAGGGATCCTAGATACCTCGGGTAAAAAAAAAAATAATAATAATAATAACAATAATAATAATAAGAAGAAGAAGAAAAAGAATACATTGGTTTTTGTGGCGTTGGAGTCCAACAGGTCTCTTGTAATAAACTCTATTGGTCGCGAGGTCCCTGGCATCGCTCTCGTCACCTGAGCAGCAGGTGATGTGCACAAACAGTCGCAGTCTAGTGCTTTCAATCATCTCCAGAACTGAAAAATGCATCGACCTACCCGGCGAGCAAGGCTCCGAGAGAAGGAGAGAGCAGGCTTTTGGAAGAGTGAATGAAGATGAGAGACAGCAGCAGATTATTATGGAGCGAACGAAAGGTGAAAGCGCATTCCAAAGAGAATGACGAATTGAGGCAACTGATCGAAACTAAGTCACATCAGTCACGATGATGACGATGACGATGACCATGATGGTGATGGTGATCATGGTCGTGGCGGTGGTGGTGGGTGATGATGATGATGATGATGATGATGATGATGATGATGACGATGATGATGATGATGGACATGATTAATGATTATAGTGATTATCGTGTGGTGAATGGTGATGATATCGATTATGATTATGATGATATCGACAATAATGATGATGACGCCCTCCGTTTCTGTTTCGCAGATCCTAGTAACATGGCTGTGCAAGGTGCATTCGCCAACTATCCTCAGGCCATCAAGCCAGCCTACATCGTGTTGGCTGGACTCGGTGGAGGATGCATTCTGCTCGTCATCACAGCCATCGTCATTCTCTGCTTGTATCCTCTCAACAGAGACAAATACTCAACGAACAGCACAGCGACGACCGTACACGCTCAGCAAGCGTACGTTGCAGACAACAGTTATGTCGATTCACAGGAACCAGAGCGAATCGATATGGATGACTTGGCCGAGAGTGATACCAAGACCTACTACAACGCAGAAGAGGCTGACTAAGGTCTCACCTATAGCCAGCACCCCATGACCCAGGATCATGACCATCACCCCAACTCATGACAAAGCATCATAGCCATCACCTCAACCCATGACCCATGATCATAGCCATCGCCCGACTCATGAGCAGTGATCATAGCCATCACCGCAAATAATGACACAGGATAATAGCCATCACTCCTACCACATGACCCCGTATCACAGCCATCACTCCAACTCATGACCAAGGATCATAGCCATCACCCCAACTCATGACCCAAGATCATGGCCATCACCCCAACTCATGACCCAGGATCACAGCCATCACCCCAACCCATGACCCAGGATCATAGCCATCACTCCAACTCATGACCCAGGATAGCCATCACTCCCAGTCCATGACTCAGGATCATAGCCATCACCCAAACTCATTACTCAGGATAATAGCCATCACTCCAACTTGTGACCCAGGATAATAGCGATCACCTCAAGCCATGACCCATCATTATAGCAATCACCCCAACTCATGACCCATGATCATAGCTATCACCCCAACTCATGACACAATATCATAATCATCACCCCCCACCCATGACTCAGGATAATAGCCAGGAAAATAGCCATCACTCTCACCCATGACCGCCATTACTTCAACTCATGACCCAGGATCATAGCCATCGCCTTACTTTCATAGCCACCTCCACAGCCCATTTATAATCCGCTCTGCTTTTGTGTTCATATTAAGAACGACATTCTCTGTTGATCTTTTAGAGATCAGAACGAGAGACTTATGAAAAAACAAATTATTCTTTATTATCTAAGAAAAATATAAGAAACAATTCGCAGTCGAGATGTTAATTCAAGCAGCTTGTGCTTGCGCTACCATAGACTGCAGCCACTTTACTGTTTGAATAGACGCAGAATGGTCAACACAAAGACATCGAACAATTCGAATGCAGGTCAATCTGGTCATCATGCGATTGAATGACCTTGGTGCTCACTGTAGGTTAGATGAAGGTCAGTGGTCAACAGATTGAAACGAATTTCGAATTAGGCTATTGATCAAACAATGAACTCAGCGAGACAGAAAAATATTTCTATGTACCATAGATATGTTCAGCAGCTAAAACTAAAAAATCGATTGATTTATCCATGCATGCAAAAATAAAGACTGGAATTTATATCACGTCTGTTTCTCTGTCTGTCTGTCTGTCTATCTGTCTGTCTGTCTGTCTGCATCTCACGCTCTTTCTGCGCGGTACACTTAGGCACTTGTCTGCATTAAATTCCACCTATAAAATGTTATTACATGTATGTACTACAACGTCACTTTAATTGTCTTTGAGCAAGTATCAGGAACCGCGACCGATAACATTACATTCAACCCACGTTATCTGTCCATCTGTCTTTGTCTTTGTCTCTCTGTCTATCTGTTTCTCATTTGCTATTACTTTCATTTGTCTGTCTTTCACCTTCTCTATCTCTGTCGTAGACCTACTCATGATCTCTTTTCCTCTCTTCGCAAATCTCTGTCTATTTCGTTCTATTATCTCATGTTGCATACCCACTCACACACTCACTCACTCTCCCTCTCTCTCTCTCTCTCTCTCTCTTTCTCTCTCTCTTTCTCTCTCTATGTCTGTCTGTCTGTCTCTGTCTCTCTCGTTTGCTCTCCATGGATCTCTCTTCCGTTCAAGAAACTAGTGCTACATCAGTTCTCGCGCAATTGTCTTTACACTGCATCATCCATAATATACATACTATACATACATGTATAATTATAAGATCTCTTTTGTATCAGTGTGATATGCATATAAAACGTTGCATCGTTGGACTTGGATCTAATACCATTTTACACTCTTTCTCTCTGTGCTCTCCTCTTCTTCTTTTCTCCTGAACGACGCATCTCGACACCTGATTCCTCAATCGCCACGTGCCCGTCACGTGACCCGCACGCGTTGACCTTTGTGGTCTTCGATGGCTTGTAGGTTGAAAGGTCAGAGGTCATCGTCAGAGGGCAGGTCGCGGTGTCATGGTAACGGTGGAATGCTGGAGAAGGCTGTAGTGACAATCGGACTTTTTCACGATTGCCTTGTGCCGCATACTCACTCCTCTCTTGCGACGAAAGAAGCCACACTAGCAAAACGTGCACACACACATTGTTATCAATGTCAGTTGATCATATCTATAGCGCCAATGTATTAGGACAGGCGCGAGGGAATAAGTCATTGGGACTGAGAGCGACAAGGCAGAAGTTGGCATTCTTCGGGCATGTGATGCGAGCAAACGGCTTGGAAAAGGAGATGATGCTGACCAGCGGAGAGGGAGGAAGAAGGAGAGGAAGCACAAGAAGGAGGTGGATGGAAGAAATACACGAGAGAACGAAGATGAACTTGGAGGAACTGAGAGATGCAACGGAAGATCGTAATACGTGGAGAAGGTTGATCAAGGCGGTCGCCAAGGTTCAAAGAATCGAGGGTACAAGGTGACATGGTGAATGTATTTGACATCAACCGATGACGCACCAAAGAAAAGCTGTAACCAGTTGATCATAAAGAAAAGTCCGAATAAGTGGAATCGAAACAGATGAGATTTTGATCATGAATTGAATCGCACACGAAACAGAAAGACTTGCGCTACAAAAACATCCTTTACAGCTAAGTAATCAGGTGGTCAGCTGATCAACCAATCGTCGCTCGTCAACAAACTCTAATAATATATCGATCACAACCCCACCTTCATGCATAATTGCATATACCCCTCTGAAGTTGCACAAGCGAAACTACACTGCATGGCCGACCCAAACGGCGTCTCTGCTTTACTTAATACTTATAGTACTTGGTGATTCGTGCGATCTGCACATGATCAGGCAACGCACTTCCTCCACTCCTCCCTGTCTTGCGTTGTTTCTGCTGCAAAGTCCATTTTCACTCGCGGAACCCTCCTCCTTAATCCTGGCTTGGGGCAGGCTCCGGATATTCTGAATAAGATACCCTGAGGTGGAGTCTCAGCCGATACTCTGCTCTGAATATCTTCTTCAACTGGTGTATCTCGTGGCGGGGGTGGTGGGGTGGTGGGGTGGCGGAGTGGTGGGTGGCGTACCTTCCAGAGGATCCAGACGAAGAGACAGAGGAAGAGGACTCCAGCTGTAACGGATGCGATGAGAATCCAGAGAGGAACGGAACGGACTTCCTGGATTGCAATGTCAGGAAGAGCGACGGTTGAAGCCTACAACCAACAGAAGACAAGAGAAGAACGTCAACCCAGACCCACAGCGCACACACACACAGCACACATACACACACATACACACACATACACACACATACACACACATACACACACATGCACATGCTGTGGTGCCACAGCAGTTCCTTCCCCTCCCCTCTTTGGCAGCGACCATAAACATGAATGCTGCACGAATGAGACAGACAGATTAAAGCGTTATAGCTCCATTGATTTCTCAGTTTAATTCAGATGTCTCAGTTGAATTTAAAATCTTTCATGTTGCAGACTTATTCATTTAGTATTGGTTGGCCCCCCTAGTATGCCTACTTAAAA
This sequence comes from Lumbricus terrestris, assembly GCA_949752735.1. Lineage (NCBI taxonomy): Eukaryota > Metazoa > Annelida > Clitellata > Crassiclitellata > Lumbricidae > Lumbricus > Lumbricus terrestris. The sequence goes on along the minus strand of OX457048.1, from coordinate 199,406 downwards.
CAATGGCATCAAAGAGTTTTCTCTCTAGCATTTTCTTCGACAAAAAATGACGGTCATCAATCAATTTTAGTCCATGGTTTGCATTTGCAATGACACTTAGCTTTTCATTGGCGCTTTGGCTTTTACGATTACCATAACAGTACTGATATAATTATGGCCATTGGCGGTTCGCAAAAATGTGATCAAATGAACCCAACAGTTGCATGCAATGTTCTGCTTCAGATTACAACTGCACATTCACGTGGAAAGGACAGAAAGATATCCATGGCTTCTCAGGCACCGATGGCAACAGAAGCAATCTCTACGATTGCATTGCTCTCTGCCAGGATTCTCCCAACTGCTCAGGAGTTGATTGGAATCAGCAGGATGCCTCTTGTTGGATCAATTCCAACTCTCCAGTTGTTACTGGAAGTCAGAAAAGGCAGCAGCAGTGGCCAGCCAGTTATATATAATATATATAATGATATTCTGCATGCAGACATTGCCATTGTGAGTGAAGTGGTTGACCTTTTCCGTTGCATTGATTGTATTCAGTTGACGAATGTTTTCACTCAAATCGATTTCCAATTCAGCTTTCGAAGAAATGTTAACATGATCGAACTTTCTAAAATCCTTCGATATTTCAAATAAAACAACAAAAGACAACAACAGAATCAGCGAACAACAGAAGCAAACAAAGAAACACTGTCTCTATAATAATAATATTATTAGCTTCAATGAGTCATAAATAAAAAATGGTCCAACAACCTCGCAGTCTGCCAACCCGCGCACTTTGCCCACACTAGACATGGTGCCCACAGACATTTTTACAGAAGGGTCAAACGCGATGATGACGGTTTAATTTTTAGTTTGTAATCTACCCAACGTCTAATCGATATTATCTGTGTTATTATACCATAAGTCTGAAAGTTTGTCCTTTTGTATGTATGGATGTTTAGCACTTAACACTTTCGTCCAGCTAAATAAGTTATATCATGCCCGCTTTTGTCTTATAACCTGGTAGCCAGCTTTGAGTTCATGGTCGCGTCTTCTGATCCCGCATGCTTGGTCAGCCTTTTATGAGGTACTTTGTCGAATGCCTTAGACAAATCTTGGTGAATTACATCTACAAACTTTCCCACATTATATACATGTATTATATGCACTGATAGACTTCACAATGAATTCTGTATAATATAACGGCGAAGAAAATAAGAGTGACCTGTAGAGTTGTTGGAGTAGGAGAATGAATAAAAGGCAACTGGAGTGGGCAGGGGAGGAAGAGGCATGAAGGGGTGGTTTAGAAGGATGATGATGTGGAGGGAAATGTTTCTCAAACCTCAATGAACGTGCTCTTCCAAAGTCTCGACAGAACGGAAATGACGACACTTTTTCCTGGTTCTATCAGATCGATGGTACATCGGATCATCTGACACTTGGCCGTTCCCAGATCACAATCCTATAATATGACACGTCTTTACTAGGACACGGTTATAGGAACAGGTGAAGACATGGATACACTTCGCACGTCTATGTAAAGCAATCGGAAACAGATACAAGGTTTTAATTTGGCAAACTGAGTATAATAGCTGATTCAATGGCAGACGATTTTAAAAGTCATGAGCATCAACCAGAGAAAGGTAGAAACGTTAATAAACGAAGTCTACTTTACATTCAATTGATTAGTTTCATAATAATCGATGCTCTGTGTCATCAATGATTCTGAACTTTGGATGGAAAGAAATAATGAGATAAAATACAGTTACTTTCTTTTTTATAACTATTTACATTTCTCCATACTGGATTCTAACATTTCCGTTCTGAAGATTTGACTTACCAGCTGAATAGCGTTTGTGACTCTTCCATGACCATCAACTAAATCTCGTGACGTCAGCGCACCTTGCTTCCGGTCGGTCACGTGATCGTGCGCTCTGCGGAAGCGACGAACCACTTCCGGTTTGTCATCGTTTGTTGTGTTCTTGGTTCTTGGGTCAAACGTTGTTCGGTTCTGAAGACAAGCAAACAGCGGTTAATTACAAAGTCCTTGTTTCAGAATTGAACAGCTGTCTGCTTGTCAGTTTTTAATTCAGTAACTTATTTAAACTTGAACCATGTGCAGCACAAGGATTATAGGCTATATAATACCTGCATTTGAGGTTGCCATGGTTTCGGAATTCGGAATTGAATCATAACCTTAAGATAGAATATCGATGGCAAGCAATGTAGTGAAGGACTTAATCCACTTCCTTATATATACGCAGCATCCACCTTAGTTACTACAAGATGTCATGCGCTCCATCGCAATGTATCATCGCGTCCTGTGCAGACATTTCAATGCAGATAAGAGCTGCTCAAAGACGAAGGATTCTGCACTGTCTTCCATGCCGTCGAAGCTATAAATGATCTAAGATGATTTGCTTCCATCTAGTCTAGTGTGACCATACGTCCCGGTTTTCCAGGACATGTCCCGGTTTTTTGTGGTGTGTCCCGGTGTCCCGGCAACTTACGCAAAATGGCGAAATTGTTTTTGACAAGAAGGAAATATATTGTAAAATTGAATGTTGGAGACGTCATTTCTATGTACGTAATTGGCAGAACGAAACATAGCTTTTGAATGCTTTTCACCCAAAGAACATATAGAGCAAATCACAACTTTTCACCCAAAAGTCTAACGAAGGTGAAGTTTTCAATTTATATGAAATATATGGAATGCAGAGGTTAATGGGTGCATAATAGATTAGTGATGATGATAAGAAGAAGAGAGATTGATGATCAGTAAACGACCTTCAACTGAAGTGGATTAATGAAACTATCGTCGTCCACGTAACACTTCGTCCGAGATTCGTCATCGACCTACAAACAAACAGACACATAGACAAACAGAAAGAGATAGACAGACACACAGACACACAGACAGATAGACAGACACATAGACGCAAAGACATTGCGTCACCAGATGACGTCTCATTCATCCACAACATATTCTAAATAGCGCCTCTCAACGACCCTTCAGACCCAACTGAAAACTAAGAGCCCCGTTTTTGAGTCTTCCTCCTATGATGGTTAGGTTGAGGTCATTGGAAGGTCAGGTTAGGCACTATCCATCAGATGGAATTATGGTTAATCATAGTTTGCAAATAATATTAGCGACTTCCATATATCTCCAATGTCTGATTCACAATCAGGCATCTTGTATTTACGACTGGATGAATATAAGTAAATATGGCGGCTGCTCCAGGAGAGAGAATGACGTCACCTGCGGATGATCGGTGACGTAGAGCAGGTGCTTTCCCATTGGATAGCCAGACTCCAGTTCGTAAGGCCAGCTGATCTGAACGCGTATGTTTGGAACTTTGCTCTTGCCGACGTTCTTCACCTGAAAAGGAAAACAAAGGACGACTATTGCATCAAGTGCCGTCCGTTTTCAGCATCACAAGCATCTAGGTTCGATAGAGCAGGCTATGCGATTTCAGTAACTACTAATGTGAATGAATGTGAATGAGTATGAATGTAGATCACCTTTTGTCAATGCTCTGGGCAAAGGCGCAATATAAATTCACTAAATTAGCAAACTAATTCTATAATTGATGGCATGAGTAGCAGTCATTATGACGTGTACACGGGGCGTTGCGCTGCTGATAGTCAATGTGGGACTGATCTGCTAGTAGCAGTTAGTATAGCACATGTAGATGATACTAGTCTTGTGTAGCAGTTACGTGGATGAGCTGTTAGTACCTCGTAGCTGTGTTTAACGGTTGGTCCAATATCTTCGAGGTAGAGGACAGCGCTCTCTCCAACGACCTCTCCACCATAAAACACTTCCACTGGATCTGATGACCTGGACAAGAAAGAAGAACAAGAAAAAACTCACGTCACTCACGAAGATCTGTCTCGTCACCGCGAAGAAACAACGAAGAAATATAGCAAAGCTGAATTATTTTTTACTAGCTGGGGTACCCGGCGTTGCCCGGAAAATTTAGGATACGACCCGCTCCCAGCCACAACCACACCACACCACACTCCACCCCATCCCACCACCACCCCACAACACCCCACCACACACCGACCTCCACGGTACGCCATCCGTGAAATTTGGGTTTTCGGAAAAAATGACCCCTACCCCTCCCCCTCTTCCCCAACCCCACCCACTCCCCACCCACCCCACCCCTCTCCTCCCAACCCCACCCCACTCCCACACACCTCACTCCCTCCCCACCCACCACCACCCCGCCCACCACCCCACCACCACTCCCCCACACCCCAACTCCCCCACCCACCCCACCTCCACCCACCCCACCCCACTCCACCCCACTCCCCCCACACCTCCACCCCATCCCCACCCACCCACCCCACCCCTCACTCCCATCCGCCACCCCGACCCAACCGCACCACACTACACTCCGACCTCCACAGGTACGCCACCCGTGAAATTTATATATTAGGAAAATTCTCCCCACCACAATCCCCACTTCCACCCCACCCCATCCCACCCCACCCACCACCCATCACACCACACTCCGACCTCGACCGGTATGCCACCCGTGAAATTTCGGTTTTCGGGGGAAAAAATCCCCCTATCACCCCACGCCCCGCCCCCCACCCCACCCATGCCCCACCCGGCCCCTGTGGGCCGAGGTGTGGGCTGAGTAGAGGCCAGGTGACTCGCGTAAAAGTCTGTCTAACTGTGAAACAATGGCAAGGGAATGGAAATTTATAGCGAGAAGTACGGTTTTCGCAACCCACCACCGTCACGGATGGGGCCACGGTGGCACCGTGGCCCCATGGTGATAGAGATTCGCCAGCTACTCCACCGGGTGGCTCTGATGGCAGTAGTAGTATGACTGCCGATTCATAGACAATAGGCCAGCCCCCCACCCATTCTATTGTTCTAGACAATACCCATTTGTCCTCCGACGCCGGCAACCCTATTGTGCTAGTACCGGGAACAATAGCCCATTGTTGGCCGACGCTCGGTCGTCCATTGTCCATGAAGCCGACCTATTATACTCGTATAATTAACCCTAATTAGCATTGTTAGACGGCGCTCGTAGCCCTATTGTGCTCGTATCGCACACAATAACCCATTGTTGGCCGACTCTCGGCGCTCCATTGTGCTAGAACCGATCAATTGTACTCTTATAATTAAACCTTTTGTGCCAGTATTCCAATCAACGAACCATTGTTGGCCGACGCTCGACCGATCCATTGTCCATGAAATCGACCATCGATCGTGTATCAAACCTAATTACAACCATTCTTCGCCAATCAAACCCTACCATTCTATCCAACAAGAGCTTAAATTCGTAAATGATCCAATAAAATTTTACTACGCCTAAGCATAATCCTATAAATTTAAGCACGAGCACGCGCATAAACCCTGTGGGGTAGTCACGTGACGCATTGGAATTTTCAACCCACCCACCAACGCCAGCCAATCACAACGCTCGGTTACTTCCTTAGCAACCAATCACAGAGCTTGTTTACATAGCAACCAACCCAACATGGTACTATAAAAAACCGAAACAATTACTGCTCAGTCACACAATCTGCTCCGAGACGAACGAAAGCTACCATGGAATCAGCGAACGCACCTGAAATGGAACTGAGCGACATCATCCGAATTGCGTATGCTGTATGTTTGGGAGAAGACGACCAGATTGGTAAGAATTTATAACTTTATAAATATTGAATATGCAATAATTCTTTGACGTATTATATATATATATATATATATGTATATATATATATAAATTACAAAGCATATTTATTTGCGCATTTATAGGACAACAAGAATATGATCAAGGAACATCAAATACAGAAATAATTCAACCAGTAGACGACACCCAAAATCAAATCGTGAGCACGGAAGAAATTCGAGACGATGATACATTCGAATTGGTACAACACAATATCGAAGAACTCGACGTAGATGATGTTTCCGATTTGGTTCAACACGTCAGCAAAGAACTATGTTCGGACAGCATAACCAACGATGAAATTATGGAAGGAGCCAACGACGAGGAACTTCGCAAACAGAGAAGTCTAGAAAGAGGCAAACAACCCAGTACGTATACATATACATAAAACATGCCTAGATGAGTATGAAAAGCACGAATTTGATTGATTTATCTAAATTTAATTAAATTTCTTATTTATATCTGCAGTGCCGAAAAGATCATTCGACGAATCGGAACCGTCAACATCAACGGGAAATCATACGAAGAAACAAAGTAAGATCCTCAAATATATGCGGATGTATTTAAGACAATATTCAGATATTTGGATGAGTAGGCTATTTGAACCTAAATCGTATACTAGCACAGATTAAATATGTGCATTTCAGAAATCGACAGCTACTGTATATATTGTTCAGCATTCAAGAGGACAAAACTGAACGAAGAAGGATTGTGCGAAGTCTGCATGAATCGTCGAATGTGCGTCAAATGTGGATTTCGACGGCAAACACGATTCTTTGACAATGGCAACGACATGTGCACCACATGTGAAAGACGAACAGAATCTCCACGAGTACGTGCATCAGTCCGCAACACATTCGGCGAAGAACACCTACCATCGGATCCGAATGCAAGGGACATAGGAATGCTCGTTCGAGGACTCGAGAACAACATCACACACAGTCTGGAACAACGTTTAGCGGAACACGGGTACATTTCATTACTTAGAAACATATATTCGCTTACTTACAAATCATGTTTTCAAAATTCACAGCAATCATAGGACATATGTCATGAAATTGATACAATACAATATCGATCATCACATCAAGCATCAATCTTCCACATTTCACGAAATAAACAACAAATTGCTCAGATCTATAATATATCGTCTTCATTGGATTGGAATTGTAGACCTATCAAGTGGTACCTAGCTGCCGAATTCGTATTTGACCGCGAGAATCCCGATGGTAACAAGAAGACAACAACCGCATACTTCAAATCTAAGGCTGCAACCATGATGAACAGAATTGACACATCGCAACATATCGAAGAGGCAATCAACCGAATCAACGAGATGGCCAGCACATTCACAGACAACGGTTCTGGTTGGTCGGTCGATAAAATTAACAACATAACACTCCACACTGCAGATTTCGACCCAGTAGGAGGTTCCAATTACATCCCTACACCGAGATGGCTGTCACTCAAAAAGGCTGTTGTTAATATCAAAAACACTGACAATAAATGCTTCGTGTATTCAACTCTGGCAGTTTCACATCCACAGACTGTTCACCCAGAACGGGTTAGCCAGTATACAACTTATCTTCACGAATTAAAGCTCGAAGGTCTAACCTTCCCCACCGAAATTGGTCAAATTCCAATTTTCGAAGCCAACAACCCCAACTTTTCCATAAATGTAATCTGCATCAATTCCGAACAAGACCACACATTCGTCCCGTTGTACGCATCACAACATCGTAACCGCAAACATACGGTCAATTTGTTATTGTTGAGCGAGGGTGAAAAGCGGCACTACATTCTTATCCGAAACCTTTCTCGTCTTTTATCTAATCGCAATTCGCACGGTCACCAAACATTTCCATGTCCTTTCTGTCTTCACACTTTCACTACGGATGCCGGATTGCAGAATCACATACCAGAATGCAGTCCTCACGGCGTCCAAAACGTGCGTTACCCATCTCCCGACAACAACATCTTGACTTTCTCGAACATCCAGAACCAGATGTCTGTTCCCTTCACAATCTACGCGGATTTTGAATCATTCTTAAGCAAAACTAACATCGATGCCGGCAATTCTACCAAATTCTGCGATACCCACACACCCAGCGGTTTCTGTTGCCTGACCGTCTCAACCTTCGCTCAATACAACAACGAACGACCGTATGTATACAGCGGAAGCGATGTTGTCGATAAATTTTTCACGCATTTGAAATCCGAACAGGTTCGCATCAATAATATCTTGTCTAAGAACGAACCCATGAAACTACTTTCAAATTTGCAACAGGAATCCTTCAGAAATTGTACAAATTGTCCATCATGCGACGTCGTCCTGACCCAAGAAAATAAAGTCAGGCACCATTGTCATGTAACCGGTCAATTTATCTCGCCCCTCTGCAACAACTGTAACCTCCAATATAAATTTAAAAGTCGGAAATTGGGGAAAGACGAGCGTATCTACATCATCCCTGTGATATTCCACAATCTCAAGGGATACGACTCGCACATTATTTTCAAACATTTGTCCAGATTCTTTGCCCCGAAAGATGTCAACGTTATCGCCACTAACATGGAGAAATACCTAGCGTTTGAAATCGAGGGGTTACGTTTCTTGGATTCGCTTCAATTTCTCAATTGTAGCCTGGACACTCTAGTATCAAATTTGACAAAAGGCGGAAATTCTAAATTCGTTCATATGCGTAGGCTCTATCCGAACGACGAGCAATTTGGTTTGCTTCTTAGGAAAGGAGTCTATCCATATGAATACATGGATTGTGCGGAGAGAATGAACGAAGCATGCTTGCCCACGCAGGATCTGTTTTTTAGTCGTCTCACCGATGAACACATCAGTGATGGCGACTATTCCCATGCACAACTTTCGGCATGCGATCGATGGCAGACTATCACGACCTGTACTTGGAGACTGATGTAGTGCTTCTGGCTGATGTGTTCGAGGAGTTTCGCAAGATGTCTTTGAACTACTATCGGCTGGACCCACTGCATTATTTTTCGAGTCCAGGTCTTAGTTTCGACGCGTGCCTTAAGATGACAAATGTCGCATTGGAACTCATAACGGATCCTGACCAACACCTTTTCTTCGAAAAGGGAATGCGTGGCGGCGTAAGCATGATCAGTAATCGATTTGCCAAGGCCAACAATCCATATCTAGCCCAAGGATATGATGAAAATGCAGAGTCGAGCTACATAATGTATCTAGACTGCAATAACCTGTACGAATTCGCCATGAGTGAACCGTTACCCACCGGCAAATTTCGATTCCTGAGTCCCGACGAATTGAATGAATTTGATTTAAATTCGAAATCAGACGACGATTCGAAGGGCTTCATTCTCGAGGTGGATCTGGAGTATCCGCCTCACCTGCATGATCCACACAACGATTATCCGCTAGCTCCAGAAAAGATGGCGGTAACGGCTGACATGCTTTCCCCATACGCGAGAGAATTGGCCACAAAATTGGGGATAAAATTCACGGGAAAAATCCACAAATTGATTCCAAATTTACAGTCCAAGTCAAATTACGTTCTTCACTATCGAAATTTGCAATTTTACATGGCGATGGGAATGAAACTGACCAAAATCCACAAAATATTGGAATTTGACCAATCTCGGTGGCTCAAACCGTACATCGATTTTAACACAGTTAAGCGACAGGCGGCGGCTAACTCGTTCGAGAAAGATTTGTTTAAGTTGATGAACAACAGTGTTTACGGCAAAACAATGCAAAACAACAGGAATCATCTCGACGTTAAACTTGTCACGAACGAGAGGCGAGCGAAACGCTATATTGCTCGTCCAACGTTTCAATCATTCAACATCATTAACGACGAGCTGACCGTCATCAAGCTCATCAAAGCCGACGTGATGCTCGACAAACCCGTATACGTTGGAATGAGTATTTTAGATATCTCTAAACTGCACATGTACCGATTTCATTACGAACATGTGCAGCAGTTGTATGGCGAAAGGGCAAAACTTTTATTTACGGACACGGACAGTTTGTGTTATCACATTCGAACAGCCGATGTGTATTTGGACATGAGTCAGCACATGACCCAATACGACACATCCGATTACCCCGCCGATCACTTTATTCATAGCAAGTCTAATGCGAAAGTGATTGGCAAGTTCAAAGATGAATCGAATGGGCAACCGCCTTTGGAATTCTGTGGGCTGCGGGCAAAAATGTATAGTCTTTTACTCCCCAAAGACTATGAAAAGAAAACGGCCAAAGGTGTGAAGAAGTCGTTCGTGACCAAATACATTCGGCATCGAGATTACACAAACTGTCTGTTCGACGAATCGCCGACGACCGCAAAATTCTATACAATTCGCAGCGTAAAGCATCAATTACACACAGCCGAAATTTCAAAATCCGCACTCTCGCCATACGACGACAAGAGATATCTATTAAATAATAGCGAGTCGCTCGCCTATGGCCATACTAACATCCGCCCGTCGCTTAACTACTAACAAATTTCTGTATATATTGTTTGGGTAATCGTCGCTTAATACTAACCCTGGCATCGATGTATGGTTTCCAGTAACACAATTTTGTAAATTAATCGTTGCATATAAAGAAACTGCCAGTGAAATACATAGGCTTATGTACAACTCTTGTTCTTTGCATTTATCTTGTATAGGATTAATTTCTCGAAAACGATCATTTACAATGCGAAGGAATCTCGAAAACGAATTTAATTCGATGTATATACGATGTTCAGAACTCGCCATTCGAGAACGAATTTAATTCGATGTCTATAGAATTTACACGTCGAGCTTTGATGTAGTATTGTGTATATAAATTGTAAAAGACATTGGTTTAGGAATACTTAACTCTATGTATATAAATTGTATATAACTTATTCCACGGACGTTGACATTGTATAGTATATTGTAGTATAGTATTGCATATTATAGAATAAAGAATTGTGTAGAAATTAAACTGACCGATATCGTATGATATCGTGTTTACCATGCTCGTGTGTTTCGTAGTTTCTATCATATTCATAATCCATTTTGGCATACACGCACATTGGCGCCACATAAATCGTCTTCGATGTTTGTAATTTTTCAAGAACTCTTACTCTATCTTATCCGATCCTACGCATTTAAATTCCGGTCCTTCGATTCATATGTCAAATCTACTCTTACGGACAAACATTATGATTCTCCATAGGACTCGTGAATAGCATAGTGCTCAACGCTTGGCTCAGGCGATGGAACGCGCTCTTATCCCATTACAACTTTAGCATTACAACATTTCCGATAATATAATACACATATAACGATTTATTAAGAAACTGTAAAATTTTACATGATTTAAGAAAATTTACCGTTAAATTTTAAGATATTTAACGAAATTTACCGTAATTTTTTTTCCGATGTAAGAAAATTTACCGTAAAAATAACGGAAATTTTTTACAGTGTACATATTTTATTGTATGCATCCGAATGTATAATGATCAACCATTTTGAATCGATGCAGCTCTCATGAATAATCTAAGTCCTAGATTTTGAATTCCTACATAGACCTACCTATTTATATCATCGGTACTCGTCCAGTAGAACTTTTACATCGCTCATATTGCCAACCCTTTTGACTCGTCTTAGCGATCGCGAGTAATCGGATTATCTGACTTTTGATTCTTAGATATGCATACCTATTTATATAATCGTTACTCGTCCAGCACAAACCTTACATTACTCGTATGCCTATGGCCAACCCATTTGATTCGACGTAGCGCTCACGAATAAGCGCATTCCCAGCTTTGGCGTCGGAAATACTATGATAATTCGAATCGCTCAATCTTTTGAACCGATGATCGCTCGTTAATAAATGCGTGCCCCGAGCTTGCTTTTCGAGTAGCGCTAAATAATTTTGCTTCCTACGATATTAATACTATAAATTATAACTCGAAACCAAATCTAGTCCGATATCTATAACGCTAATAACTCTGCGTCTGATTCCGTTCGACGACAACTAAGGAATGCTTTCTCTCACCTGTTAAAGTAGACTAGGCTAGATACCTGGCCCCTCGGCGCATGCGCATTGGACGAGGAAAACATGTTATTACCCGTATCGAGTGACCGATCTTAGCCATTGCGTCCGTAACGACGTAGACCTACGGGTCACAGCGCTTAACGACAACGACAACAAGCCGTCGTCATGGAACCAATATCCCGAGTCCATATATATATATATATATATATATATATACAATATATATATATATATATAAAATGACCATCGAAACTGTGCGTGACAAATTTGCGGAAAAATACGAATAGATACCGGATAGGGGAAGGGTCGCAGTGGGGACTGCCCCGGCCCCGGCCCCGGCCCTTCCCCGGCCCCCGGCCCCTCCCCGACCTCCGGCACGCGGCCCCGACGCCTACGGCGTCGGGTTATCCTCGTGTGTTCTCCGAGTCCATAGTCCATAGACAACAACGCGTCGTCATGGAGATTTAACCGGTTCCAGTCGCTACGAAATAACGATTCAAATCTACACTCTCAAAACTTCTCCGTTAAACTTTCGACGTAAAATTTTTTGACGTTGACATTTTTTCGTAAAATAACGTCAACAATTTTGAAATTATCAATTTTCGACTTTGTGCTCCAACCGTTTACTCGATCGGTATCGTTATCGATTCCTCGCGTACTATAGCTATTTATACGCCGTGTATAAAGCGTCGTATGGAAATTAAACCGGGCGATATCGCGATATAACGATTTTAGTAATCGCGTTCGATTCGTAATTTTTCAGAGTACTTAAATCGATGTCCTGTCGTAACCTAATCATTCGACGAGATGGAAATGAGCTGGAAACATCCGTTCTCATCGATAGTTGCCGGACCTAGTGGATGCGGCAAAACCCAATTTACGCTTCGATTTATCGACCATTTAGAATACATGACGAAACCTACGATCGAGAAAATACTCTGGTGCTACGGTATATATCAGGATATCTTCGATAAATATCCGACGATACAATTTCACGAAGGCATTCCGGAATTGAACGTGTTCGACGGTAGAGAAAGAACTTTACTGATCTTGGACGATCTAATGAGCGAAACGGATCAGAGAGTCACGCAGATCTTCACAAAGATCAGCCATCACAGAAACGTTTCGGTCCTGTATCTCACGCAAAATCTATTTTACAAGGGTAAACATACCAGAACCATTAGCCTTAACGCTCATTATCTCGTGCTTTTCAAAAATGTAAGGGATTCTACGCAGGTTGCAAATTTGGCGAGGCAAATGTTTCCCGGAAAGGCAAATTTTATGCTCGAAGCGTTCCAAGACGCGACTATGGTTCCTTTTGGCTATCTCTTGGTGGATCTTAAACCCGACACAGATGAAAGATTTCGAATTCGGACTGGAATTTTCCCAGGAGAGACTCACTACGTATACGTCAGAAAGTAAATAAATACTCGAGCGTCGAGTCGGAGCAGTCATTCTTTTAAAATGTCTTCCAGACTAAAGAAGCACCTCGTCAAACTTAGATTGCTTAAGAATGCAACCGCTAAAGTAAGGAAAAATATTTTGAAGAATTGCAGCAAGAATCTCCTGTGCTGTATATGCGAATGTACGAAAAATGTATTAAAAGGCAATGTTCCGCTGACTGGGACGCAGAAGAGAAAACTCGGTCGGTTTAAGAGGAAGCTAAGAAAGTTGGTGTCCAAAAAGACCGGTATCGCGATAAAGAAGAAACTCGTTCAAACCGGTGGATTACTCGGCGTGCTAATTCCTCCTATTCTTTCGTTCCTAGGTTCGTTTTTAAAACCTAGCTCATAACATGGAGTACGCCAAGAAGATGGTTTTAGTGGAACCAAGACAACTCGAGAAAATCAAGGAAACTATGCTGGATAAAACTCTTTCGAAATTGGACGGTGAAATATACGACATATTGCATAGAAACATAGCCGACGACGAGAAAGCTAAACTTTATTCCAATAGTTTAAGTCGATATTTGAATATCGATAAACCTAATGTAATTACAAAATTTAGTTCCGACGATGTTATGGAAGATAAGATCGATACTACTGCTACAAATACAAATGCTGCATCTGCCAAGGGATCGACGAATATTGAGTCTCTGGTTTTGGAAACCGTTCCGAAGAAATGGAAATCTCACGCTTCTCGTCTTCTGACTCATATCAAAAACAATCCGGACGTTAATTGGAGCGACAAGGGAGAACTCGTTTTGAAACATACGACTATTCCTAAAACACACGCTGTGGATTTGGTAAACGACTTGCTGCGGAAAAGATCTTCGGCGTCTAGTCCTATGGGGTGGAAGCAATTGGCAGATGCGTTGAAAGATTACAATATTCCTCACGAATTAATCGGTAACGAAGACAGATGGAAATATATTAATGCATCGCGAGAAGAAATTGGCGCAGTTACTCCGAGTCGCAGACAAAGAAGAAAGCAAAGAAAACAGATCGTTTGGGAGCCGTACTAATGGAATCGTACTTTGATCCGAAACACGCCGGTAGTTTCGGTGGCGTGCAGACGTTTAAAAGACACGTTAAAGATCGAATTAAAATTAGAGATATTCGAACTTGGTTGCAGAATAAAGACGCGTACACTTTACACAAACCGGTTAGATTAAAGTTTAGACGTAGACGAACATTCACGGTTGGGATTGATGACCTATGGCGAGCCGACTTGGCCGATCTTTCCTCTTTGTCAAAGTATAACGATAAGAATAAATATCTGTTAACCTGTATCGATGTGTTTTCTAAATATGCATGGGTCCTTCCGATTAAATCAAAGTCTGGATCCGCTTTGACCGAAGCATTTTCAAATATATTAAACGGTAGAAATCCTGCACATTTGCAAACGGATAAAGGTTCCGAGTTTCTCAACAGAAGCTTTCAATCCTTGCTGAATAAACACTCTGTTCGATTCTACACGACCGAAAACGATGACATAAAAGCATCCGTCGTGGAAAGGTTTAATCGCACGCTTAAAACAAAAATGTGGAAATATTTCACGTATAAAAATACGTATCGATATATCGACGTCTTACAAGATCTCGTACATTCGTATAATAACACGCACCATAGGAGTATAGGTATGGCGCCCGTGGAAGTGAATGTAGATAACGAAGACGTCGTTAGAAAACGCTTGTACGGTGAAAAGAAAAGGTCGGCGAAATGGAAGTACGACGTGGGTGATATGGTGAGAATAAGCAAAGCTCGAATCGCATTCAAGAAGGGTTACCTACCTTCCTGGACTGACGAAATTTTCCAGATCGTCGCCCGTATACCTTCGGATCCTATCACGTACGAAATTTCAGATTTGGACGATGAGAAATTAAAAGGGAAATTCTACGAGGAGGAATTACAAAAGATTCTGAAAGAAGACGACGTTTACAAAGTTGAAAAGGTTTTGAAAACTCGCAAGCGCGGCAAGAAAATGGAATATTTCGTAAAGTGGAAAGGATACAGCGACAAATTTAATTCTTGGACTTCCGATATATTCGACGTGTAGTCGTGCGCTAGTTCATTCGTGCAAAGACTACGGTTCGCGTAGGTTCTCGATCAGGATGGCGCATTTTTACATTACATTACCGAGTAACAGTTCGATACATTACTATCAGAATAACACGGTCGCACGATATACCACACGACTCGAAAATAGCGTGTCTTTGTCGGGTGATTGGGAAGTATCATTGGTTGAAATTCAATACCCGCACACTTGGACCAATTTAGAAAAGAATGAATGCGAATTTATGTATATGCAAGTTATGAATATGACATCCGGCGATCCTCTATCGCAATATTTGCATAAAGTTATTCGATTAACACCGGGCTATTACGATTCCGTGTCCGATCTCGTACGATCGATAAACGCAAATATAAAACTCGTTGCCGATGAAGCTCTACTCGAGGCGTTTCCGCAGTTTAGATATAATCCGATAACGAAGCGGCTCGATGGTGATATAAACATCGGTGCTAGCGTGGAATTCTCGTCGGGAATGTGTACGATGTTGGGTATCGAAGAACATCAGAATCCAGTCTTCAACCACAATTTCGAGGACCCTTCGAATGTTATCGACGATGACGACGACGGCGATTATTTATCGGCTTGGAAAACTGTTTACCCATTGCAATGGTCTTCCGCGCATGCTTGCGATATAAATCGAGGATTTTCATCGATGTATGTTTATTGCAATTTGCTAGAACACGTCCCAGTTGGTGATACGAAAGCGCCATTACTTCGCATCGTTCGCGTCACCGGTAAAAGCGGTGAGGATGTTCATACCATATACGAAAAACCACTCTACGTTCCACTACAGCAGAAGAATTTTGACTCGATCGAAATAGATATAAAAAGCGACACGGGGAAGCCAGTCCCATTCGAATACGGGAAGGCGATTGTGACGCTTCATTTCAGACGCTGTAAAATACCATACCTCTTACAATGAAGAAACAGTTTTGTTGCGACGCGAGTAGGATGGCGTACGAAGATTATTACACGAGACAGAGCGGTAGCGGTATGCCAGTATTTCAAGGTGCTCGCACGCAGCGCGGACACGGATTGGGTAGTATATTGAGCGGATTTTTCAGAAGCGCGTGGCCATTAATTCAGACGGGAGCTAAAGCATTTGGAAAACAGGTTTTGAGAACTGGTCTGCAAATTGCCAACGATGTTTCCGAAGGTCGTAATTTTAAAGAGGCTAGCAAGAGACGCATTCCAGAAGGTATAAAAGCGTTCGCATCTTCGTACGATTTCAATACGCAAAGCGGTAGCGGACGGAAGAGACGTAAACGCTCGTCTACGAAGAAAAAGAGTAAAAAGACAAAGTCCGATATATTCGGAAAAATCTAAGTATGGCTTTCGTTCATCCACAATCTTGCGAATGTACGAAGAGCGAATTGGATTTGTTTATCGTACCACCGACGCAGACCAGTATAGAAGCTGGTACATTTGTGGAATATAATCCTATAGCTACAATTTCTCAAGGGACGCCGATAGAATTTAGCATAACTGGAGCCGGACAAGACTATTTGGACTTGTCGAGTACTCAGTTGTACGTCAGAGCTCAGATAATTCGCGGTAATAACGAACCGGTAGATGCTGGCAATCACGTTGGACCCGTCAACTTATTTCTGCATAGTTTATTTTCGGAAGTTGATATTACCCTCAACGATACGCTCGTCACTGCTTCGAACAACACGTACGCGTATCGCAGCTATCTGGAAACGATTTTAAGTTATGGAAATGCAGCCAAAACTTCTCAACTTACCTCGGCTCTGTATTTCAAGGATATCGCGGGCCATTTCGAAGATGCCAATCCGCACGACAACAATGCCCAAAATGATGGTTTCAAGAAGCGCAGTCACTTCACCGCTGATGGACAGGTCGTCGATATGTTGGGATGTATTCATAGCGATCTGTTTTTTCAGGATCGTTTTCTTCCGAACGACGTCAATATAAGACTGCGTCTCGTTCGAAATAAAGACACATTCTGTTTAATGTCTGCCGTTCAAGGTGCCGCTTACAAAGCGCGAATTTTGGAGTGCAAATTATACGTCAGAAAAGTAAAACTGAGTCCGTCCGTTTTCCTAGCGCACGCGAAAGCTCTCGAACGCGGAAACGTCAAATTTCCTATACGAAGAGCTGTATGTAAAACCTTTACGATACCCAGAGGAAATTTGGATGCGACTCAAGAAAGTCTTTTCTCTGGTCAGTTACCTACCAGAATCGTCATTGGCTGCGTGGATAACGACGCGTTTAATGGCATCTATGGGAAGAATCCGTTCAACTTTAAACATATGAATCTGACCCAATTGAAAGTCTATTTGGATGGTCAGCAACAGTGCGTGAAACCTCTGGAAATTAACTTTGCAAACAACCAATATATTAACGCCTACGCTACGCTGTTTATGGGAACTGGAAAATGGATGAGAGATGAAGGAAATGGAATAAGTAGAGAGGATTTCGTTGGTGGCTACGCTCTTTACGCTTTCGATTTAACTCCTGACCTCTCAGAAGCCGATCACTTCAATTTGGTCAAACAAGGCAACGTTCGTCTGGATATGAAATTTTCCCAAGCATTCGCGAATACGATTAACGTCATAGCATTTGCAGAATTTGAAAATATTTTGGAAATCGACCGATCCAGAAACGTCATTTTCGACTACAAGAATTGATCATGGATGGAGGAAGAATTGAAAGTCTGATACGGAAAGATCCGAAATGTTCGTCTATGTTTATAGGTGTGTTTGCGTGCGATCGCCTACCCAATCTGCTTAACATTCGTGGACCAGTCCTATTAGTCTGCAATACCGATCCTCACGACAAGCCTGGCAAACATTGGATAGTTTTATACGTGGAAGATTCTTCGTATGGCGAATATTTTGATTCTTTCGGCAGACCACCGGAAGAACCGTTTAAATTATTTTTAAATAGATATTGTACGCATTGGATTTTCAACGATAGACATTTGCAAAGCGTAGTCAGTAACTTTTGTGGACACTATTGTATATTTTACTGTTTGCATAGATGTAGAGATAAGAATGTTAACGCCATTACCAACCTTTTGAGCACTGAGACTGGATTAAATGATTATTTGGTTCATACATATGTGTGTAAAACTGTAGCATAGAAAAGACGTTGGTTCGATTTAATAAACTTTATTGAAAAGAAATCAATGTCTCTGTTATTTTCTTAAATCATAAACTGACTATTAAGCAAATCGAGTCCGAACGGGTTGCATTCCATGCAGTTGATAAAACCCATCTGATTTGCGTGGTCCTCGCTGGCGAAACACGGCGTAGCGGTTTTCAGTTCCGGTAGTTTCTCATGCAGTTCTTGTATCTTATCGATCAGAGTTTCCCATTCACCCAAACGTAACGCGATTCCGCAGCGTGTCGGCCGTTCTTGGGTAGAGTTCGATGGCATGAAATAACGCCTAATGTTTACGCATTTCATACCTTTCGATATCGTGACGTAGTATTTTCCACCGATATGTTGCGAGAATTCCACCGGTTGATCCGCTTTGAGTAGCTCCACTGCTCTGTCTATCTCGTCCAGATAGTTGATGAATGTCGCCCAACGTGCTTTGGGAAAACATACGCCTTTTCTCGTCGGATACGATTTGCCGTCTCCGATGTCGTACTCTCTGATATGCACGAGCAGCTCCTCCTTGTAGATGCTGGCGGATAGAAATCGACAGTTGCCGATCGATTCTTTGAACAGATCCTGCTTTCCACGCGCAGGACTCACCTATGAAAATAGATAAATTTCATTTAATTGCTACGAAAAGGTATAACGTATGCATGTGTTCGGTACAGGATGGCTGCGATGATATGAAAATACAGATACAAGACGATCAATACTCACCGAACTCGTCAATGCGTTGTATCTTGCAAACATTTTCGTTCTCGTGTGGCAAATGTCAAACTCGGATCGAAATATGATTGAGACTATCCCGTTGCAGTCTTTTATAATACCTGGACCAGCTGGTTGCTATGTAAACAAGCTCTGTGATTGGTTGCTAAGGAAGTAACCGAGCGTTGTGATTGGCTGGCGTTGGTGGGTGGGTTGAAAATTCCAATGCGTCAAGTGACTACCCCACAGGGTTTATGCGCGTGCTCGTGCTTAAATTTATAGGATTATGCTTAGGCGTAGTAAAATTTTATTGGATCATTTACTAATTTAAGCTCTTGTTGGATAGAATGGTAGGGTTTGATTGG